>BGZK01001742.1:0-111827 GCA_005406025.1 Eumeta japonica
TGAGTATGCCGCTGGTAACTTTTATTAAATGTTATTTTATTTTTCGACACAGGCTGCCTTTTAATAAATAAAAAAACGGTCGAAAAGTCGCGTCGCCGACTTTTCGACCGTTTTTTTATTTGCGTTACCGTGCGTTACCTAGTCAGGTGCGTTACCCGTCACGCCTAGTTCCCTGGAAGGACAAAACGCGTACCAAATAAGTCCGCTCTTCCTGCTAGTGATACTATGAATGTGTATGTAGATACGAATGATAAATTTGATGATGTATGACAGCGAACTGATAAAAGACAGGCGACTGGATATTCTATGGGTGAATGAGACCAAAAAGGTAGGCAGTGGTGGGGACATCAAGCACTGATCCTCCGAGATTTATCGGTCTGGAATAGAACCATCGTGGATGCTGAGGTGTTGACATCATTCTATCAGAAACATTATCTGACCGTGTAAACGGTTACGAATGTGTAAATCTAAGACTCCTCTGACTCCGAGTTAAAATTAGCAAATAAGCAACCGAAACTGATGAGCTTACATGAAAGGATTGATGGATGTCAGTGAAGTGAGAGAGATATGCAAAAATCGTACCATATGAATATTTATAGTCTCTGCCTACTCTTTTTGAGAAATTGGCGGGAGTTAATTACATTTTGGTATTAAATTAATTATTATTATGATAAAAAAGAAGTTAAAATTATAAATCTAAAATTTATCTTTGTTGTTAGAGTATGATACAATCGATATGGCACTTACCTCAGTACTTCTTTTTGCCTAATAGTCAGCGCGAATATAAAAATGGTAAACTTAAGAAAAGTTTGTAAAAAAGTGTTTTTTTTAGAATATTTCCTAAACTACTTTTCTGATATATTTCAAAATCAACCATCTTGTTCCAAAGATATTGTATAAGAAAAATTAAAAAAAGGGGTTTTTGAATACATATAAAGTTTTGAATTGTAAGGGCTCAAAACGTATCACAACCATATTTTGAAGCCCGTAGAGCTTAAGAAAACAATAAAAAGAAGTTTTCAATATGTTCAACTCAATAATTTACTGCTACTTTATTTTTAACACTTTGAGCTCGAAAGTAGTAAGAAGTTTCAGGTATAGCTATAGGTATAGCTCAAAAACACGTAGATAAATAACATAGCGGATAGTTTCAGGGATGGCCTGCAGGTTCAATCGGCTTGCAGATTTTTTTGTCAAATTTTGTGATTAATATTCGTTTTATGACTTATTGACCCTAATTCTAATATTTTTGAAATTTATGTCTTCTTTGTGTCTTTTTATTGCGTAAGAACGGTTTGACAGATATTGATAACATTTTGTTTAAGTACATTAAGGACTTGTAATTTTACAAATGATAAGCTATATATGATTTCAAAAGTGTCTGTTCGTTTATTAGAACTAACATTTGAAAAGGCTGAATGGATTGAAATCAAATTTTGATTAAAAAAAAAGGCTTTCTTCAATGGATACCTATTTCTTCCGTTTTCTTTGGGGTGCCTAAGCCAGTCATTCGATTACTATAAAACAGGCAACATATTGCACGTGCAAACGGAAAGGTTTCTGAAAAAAGAAAAACGAGAAGTATTGTGAAACACCTGGTTTGGACGAAATTCCTTTCGCTTTATATTATGTTAGATAACTGGAACAATAAAATAATAATGTTTGAAATTAATAAAACGGTAAATGCAAAATAGTCTATTAAGAAAAATATACATTTACTTAAAATTGAATTCAATACATATAAAATAATGAATTATAATTTATATATGTACAAAAATAATAAAAAAGCGCCAGCGTATTTTTTTAAATTAAAAACACTGTTAAGTTCTTTAAGATGCATAATTACGTAATTTTTGAAAAAGATAATAGACATCACTTTTATTACGTATAAAATGAATTTATTAAAGACTTAAAATTGAAAACTCTGTCTTGAGAACTGAATTAAAATCGAAAAATAATCATAAATAAAATGTCTCAATTGTATTATTATTCATTGGAAATATTTGTAACATGTTAATAGATAAATATTTTTACCAAAATGTTGAAAAACGAAATAAGCGCCGCGGCTACCGCCAAACTTGCTAAAATAACTGTTGTGTATTAAAAAGAAAGAGAGAGATAGAGTTGCTAAGAGTCGAATGGAGGGAATATAGCGCTTTTTCCTTACGTGACGATTTCTGCCAACTCACACTTCCTGCAAGCCACATTAAAGAACTTCTTTTCTAAAACTAACATCTGTTTTGTAACTCATCTGTATGTTTATCTTATTGAAACACTGCACCAATTTAAAAAAAAAATCTTTCACTAATAAGAAGCTCTTCGAATAAAATAAACTATTAACATTTCTTCTTGACCTCATCAACAAATTGGTGCTATTACAGATTCCAAAAATAATTTTATTCATTAAAAGCTTCACTATCGCCGTGTAATATAGCTTAAATTTTATTTTGATACAAGCATTTACTCCAACTTCGTCCAAATCAAAACCCTGACCCGTAACATAATCGAAATCACAAGCGGGACGGAGAGCAGAATCAAGAATTAAAACTGGGTGGAATCAAAATCAAGAACAGAAGCAAGGTCGAAATCGAGTGTGGGACTAAAATTTTATCAAGAGCGTGACTGGAATCGAAGTGAGGAGCAGTATCAAAATCTGAATTGAGAGCGTAACCGGGATTGAGAATGGACTTAGAGTCGGAATATACTTAGATCGAGACCGGGTACGGAATTAAATGGAGACTGCGATCGGAATCGAGAGAGAGACAAATTGGCTTTGAGCGTAGTACGGGATCAAAATCGAGAGAGGGACAACGATTGGGATCATGATTGAAGGCGTGGTCAGTCGATATACTTATAAAAGAAATTCATTACTTGTTCACTCGGGTGGAGCCATGAGCGGAAGCTAGTTATTTATAGTTCTTTTTAGTTTTGAATTTAACCTTCTAAGATATTATTAGAATATTATTGCAGTAGTGTTATATGATAAAGTAATAAGTGAGAGTAGATGTGTATGTAGACCGATAATCATGGAGTCTGTCACAGTCAATCAGTCTATAGTATTTACATCAAAGGTGTATAATCTGTTTTGTTATTTTACTGTAAATGGTAAAAATACGTTGAGGTATTGTTGAGCTCGTTATTTGTATATGTATCTGCATAAATTTTGTTAATTATCCGATATATTTTACCTGCTTATTAAAGTGTTTAGAACAAATACTAAGTTACGGTTTTCATGCAGCCCTTATTACAGTTTATGAACTTATTCTCTTTAGAATCGAGAAGGAACTTTGATGGACGGAGGCTGACCCGTCTACCGAGATCATCTGTCGTATTAACGTGATAGCTGTGTGAAGGCAACAGTATTAAATTAAGGACGCTCGATCTAATGGAATAAAAGGTTTATGGGGGGTATTAAGGGAAGTTCCACATCGTTTCTATCATTTTTTTTTTGTATAATAATGCTTAAATCTTGTGGAATTGGGTGTATCTATGTTCAGTGGTGGCTTATGTAAAACAGTATACATAACTTACGCAGCGTGGAGAATAAGCGGAAAGCTGATCTTGCATGGGAGTATTTTGATTTTAATTCTTCATAGACACAGTTCTTCCTTTCAATAAGAAACGAAACCTTTCAACCTTCAGTACATATGTCTAAGTGTCCTCATCCTGTTATCACCTTTAAAATATCAATTACATACATTATAAACACCTCACTAAAAGATAGCGAAAAACTAAAGAGGTTGGAAGCAGAATAGTTTTACTATTCGTTGTACACGATATCAAAGTTATATACTTGTGGCAGTGGGTATTTGGTGGTATCCATTAGTTTTATTGAGTTAGCTCATAATGAACAAAAAGATGCACTATTTAGTGCGCTTGATGTCAAATGTAATACTTCGTAAACAAGGAAAAATGAAGATATTTAAGGTGTTATATAAATCTTATGCTAGTTTAAATTTTTAGTCTTTGGCAAACATAGCCATTAACAAAAGTCTAAATAACCCTATAACAAAGCAATCCTACATTCTGAGAAATCTCAGTTACAAACAAAAATATGTTCCTTATCGAAAATGATATTTAATACGAAATTAACGTAGTAATCAAAAAACTTGGACGGACTAAACAAAATCACGTGTCTTAATATTTTTTTCGCGGACTGCAAATGAAAATGTCACTGCGGAATAATAAATGGGTTAAGTTCGTTATTATTGAAATAACCATTAATAACATTTATAATATTATTATAATGAATATCGTTTCAAAGTACGTTATTAGGATGTCTATTTGTTAATACCGCTAATAACGTAATTGTATTAAATCGAAATGCGGATTGATATCAAATTGTCGTCAATATTCACACGTTATATTTATGACTTGCACATACAACGTTATTTAGTAACAGTCGCACGCAACCAGCTCAGCGTGCGAGGCCCACCGCAAGCTTACCGCTCTCGTAATAAATCAACCCTATGCGTGTACACCCACGGAGGTCCGACCTCAAGACGCCGAGACAAAGTCAGCCACTAAGGCTTGAAGTCGACTTAAATATCATCTAATGGAGCCCTGAACACTTCCTATCTCTACTTCGTGTAATTCATGCGAACATTTTATTATTCTCAAATAATGTTGGAAATTATTCCTGAGTTCATGATAATATTAAAGGTTTTATACAAATATAATACTATTTTTTTATATCAAATAATTTTCACCTATTAAAAAAATAAACCGTGCGCGTTTAAAAGAAACGGGTACTAAATAAATACGTAGGTGGAAAGTAATGTTTATGATAGGGAATGAATAATAATATTACTATGCATTTTATAAAGAGTAAAACGATATTCAACATGTAGCAGCCGATAAGTATGTGAATATAGTCATGTGTTAAATATGAAAAGAATGGGTGTTGATTTCCGGTAAAGGATCAAAAATTTCTTATGGTAATCGAAAGTATACTTTTATGTGTGACGCAGTAAGGGTATAACATATTCAAAAAATAAATCAGTTTAGGAACTGGTTACTTAATTGCTTTGGGGTGTATTATATTGAGTAATAAACAATTATTATTGACCACAATATTATTACATACTACATATTACAATATTATTACATCTTTTTCAGTGGATTACAGAGATACTTCGGAAAACAATTCTTATTATCATTTTGAGCAAAAAAATTGACAAACTTATTTAAATAATCATTAATTTATTGTTAGATGTGATTTAACCACACCTACAAAATGATTCGATAGTTTAGTTCGCTACTATAAATTGTTAATTAAAAAGAATTATTAAATCAATTTTTTTTTAATTATGTAAAATTCAATTTTAATTGGACTAATTTTTGAAGTTATAATATATATATATATACATATATAAGATTCAAAATGAACATCGACTGAAATTTAAATAATCTTTAAGACTAACTCTTTCTAACTCTTTAAGACATAGTCCTGGAAAGAAGTCACCACTATAATCTATATGTGATATTCGCAGATTACAAACAAATGTCATAAAAAAAGTTCAATTTAATCAGTTATAAAAGCTCGTACATTTTAATACATCAAGCATTTTAATTCTTTATAAAATAAAATTATCACTATTAAAATCATTGGAAAATAAATACATTTTTTTCCGATTTCTCGATGACACCTGCGTTTCTTATTATTTTAATTATAAGACGCCCGATAAAAAACGTTTATGGCCCTTTAAATATTTAAGCATTTTTAGAAAATATTTATTACAACATATAGAATTTGCTATTACTTTTATACCTAATTTTGTTTTCCCAATAAAGTTTAAATGAGCAGTCTACTGCAATAAAAGTTTTTAAAAAGAGACTGGTTGTTCTTAAGATTGCCCAAACAAATAAACTCTTCAGCTTTATTAGTATAAATATACATTTAATATAAATCGCTATCTAACTAAGCAACTGTTTATGATGTTTTTTTTTCTATCTGGTTGTTCATCAGTTTGTTGATAATCTCATAACTCAGGAACTAATTCAAAAACCTAGCATAAATGGGAAAAAAAAACAACAGTAGAAAAGATTTAAGTAATTTATGAAAAAAGATATGTAAACATTTTATTGAAATCTTATTACAATACGAGTCAATTTCTATTTTTTTCTTTATTTTTCATTTATTGAAAAATACCTTCTTATGAATACAATATAAGGTCTTAGAAATGAATCCCAAAATGAGCGAATTAGCACGCTGTATAAATATACAGTTTTAACTACATAATCAAAAATTTTATTTACGTAAGCAATATACGAGAATTACTACAATGGACGTCTTGTCTTATGTTTGACTAAGACTATGATAATATAGTTTAATCGGAAATACTCAAGTATATGTACAATATCTGAACGTAAATAAATGTTATTTGGTGTTTAAATGAGTACTCAAAAACATAATCCAAAAAATTATCATCTTTAACATTTTTTATTTGTAAAGCAAAATGACATAGATTCTACTTCGGAATGGTATGAGCGTTGGGCACCGACTGAATTTGCTAGAGTCGACTAAAAAAGTACCAGTTAGAACTAAGAAAAATATTTATATTTTCAAAATTTATTGAAGCAGAGTCATAAGTCTACTTGAAAACTAGTTAGAACAAATATAAATTAAGTAATCCAAGAATTATTTAAATATAATATGTGGTTATTAGTTTAAAGTTTGCTAAAATGTTCATTATAAAACAATATTTATCAATCAAATATTTTTAACCATTTATAATGAATCTACCACTATGACTAGATGACAGTTTAACAAACTACATTTAATTTTTTCGATAGTAAAATCATTCTTCACGATAGAATAAATTAAATCAGAACTGGAGCTAGTTCTCTGACTTCTCGTCTATAATCATCTTAATTTGTTGTCGGAAAACTTCTTTGCAGACTTAATGCCATAAGAGAATCTCCGAATACTGTTTTTTTTCCATAGATCTCTCGACAAAGTGTGCCTACTTTATTGAACCCATTTTACAGTTCGTGTATGCCTGTAATATATTTCAAACAGCTTCTTAAAAAGTAGAACATAATGAATTTTCTAGTTTCAAAGTTACACTAATTTAGAAAAGTTTTCTATTGATGATAACCAATGCCGATATTGCGTTTTGTTTATTTTTTAAGCCATTTCATGAAACCCCTTTACCGACTTTGCCATGGAAAGATATTGTCATATAAAATATAATAAGGTATGATATATCCCCTTTTTGCGTTTATTCTTAGTCTTTCAGTTAAAATGCTTTTGACACATTTAAAGAAGGATTTATGATAGACTTCGTGGTTATTACTGTAAATAATAATACATCTTTAATGACGATAAAACAATGGTGACATTCTTTAGATAATATTTTCAACAGGCTTTGATAGACTAGTTACTATTGACTCTACGCTTTATGAATTTAAACCATTATTTTAGTTCCAGCTAGAACCATCACGAACCGGCTGGACTCTGAGATTGTTTAAATAAGAATGTTGACTTTCATAACCGGATTATTTCAAACTTGATGATAGTAATCAGAGTATGTCTGATGAGTTAGTAAATACTACTTGTGCTACATTTGTAGTTTATTAAAATTTTTCTGAATCGATCTGCACAAATATCTTTTTCTTACTGCCATCGATTCCAGTTTTCGATTACTCTTTATGCCTTTATCAAAGTTTGGCAGGTTACATGTTGTGACATTCTTCATAGAGAATATTTTTATAGGGAAATTGTTCATATTTCCGAAGCAAGTAACCCATCTCTTGTCTTTTGTGGTTTCTAATTCTAAAACTATGGAACCCGTAATAGGATCAGCGCACGTAGTTAGTACCTTTGTTTACTTTAGCATTGAAGTTTTAGCTCTCCCACAAATTCGGACGAAGTTTAAACGCTCCTCTATAACGCTTTAGTTATACCGTCATATACGACGTCCTGTTCATCTTTTGAATATGCTGACGTTGCAAAGTAAACTTATACTTAATTTTCAAAACATTGTAATTTTAATGAATCAGTAAAGGGTTTCGTAACATTGTCGTTGTAAGGCATTAAGTATTAAACTTATTCTTTAGCCAAGTGAGAATAGAGAATAAGTTCAATAGTAACTTTTAACTGGTAGTGACTAGACCACAAAACCTTCTTACATCCGCAATCATATTTTGTGATAATAAAGTATAGTTATAGTTTTAGAAGCCACGTGGACATCTATCTATATAAATAAATTATCATTTGTCACATTTATGATGGAGAATCACTTGAGAACAGCTCTACCGATTTGTTTCACAATTCACAGAGAGATTTGAATGAAAGAAAATAAATCTTTTAAAATTGTTCTTTTTTTTTATTTGTCTTGAGATTTTCGAAAAGACTAAATCCATTATGAAGCTATTTTAATTGTAAGGTAGAGTTATATTTAGGGAACTATTTCGGGCATATTTTGGGCTCCTACGTAAAATTTGAGAAAACCAAAAAATGGGATAATTCATCGAAACTGAACTGAAATTAAAGCTGAAACTGGAATCCAGATACGGAATAGAAATGGAAACAGGACCTAAATCGAGAGGAAATTGAAAACGAGAAGAGAAATCAGTATCATGACGGACACAGCAATATCGGTCGATAGAAAAGATGTATAAATTGCGGGCAAAAGATATGTAAAATAAAAAATATTAAAGGTATAATTCTCTTTTGCGTTTACTTGAGAATTATAACCAATTTCAATAAAATTTGTATCGATGTAGCTGGAAGCCAACGAAAGGATATACGTTGATACATTTTTAGTTAGAGAGTTACTAAAATCTTTTTAGTTTAATCACTGTCGATAAGAAATTGGTACAGAGGTGGTTGGAAGGCATTATGATATACAAGATAAACATTTTAAAGTTTCGTAAGCATTACTTTGACTAATAGCGCTGAATTTGCACAAGTTTTTCTTATTAGCACACAGATGGTATTTAGAGTGGTCAATGATTCTTTTTTTGTGTTCTGTGAGATTACGAGAAGACAGACTTCAATGACATTTGGCATAGAGAGAGCTTAAAGCAAGAAAAAGGATGTAAGTTATATTATTTTTAAAGTTCCAAGGTTAAGGGCTAAAGGAAAATTTAAAAAATCTTATGATTCGACCAATGTCCCTGAAATTTTAAATTTTATTTCTCATTAATTTATTTACTTGCTTAAACACACAAACCAGGGAACGAGTGTATGACCGCGGTCGCACTACAATTGGTGCGGAAACAGGCGCTTAAGCCGCGATCTGATACCTAATATTGTTATAAATCTTTTTGAGAAAACGTAGGCGCGGATATAGGTTCACAAGAATAAAATAATGTACTTGGTGTATGCATACTTATCATATTTTCATAATTAAATCACTAACCCGATTTAGATAGCTATACCCGAAAGTGATAGCTTGCATCTTGAAGACGGGTATTTATAATTTTTTATTACAAGAAGTAAATTCAAAAAAGTATGTGTTAAAAAAATAAAAAATAATGGTCTCGACAACGCAACAATCGAAATAAAGCTTCTCGCGAAGCTTAGTCCACATAAACGAAGCCGCGGATTGAAACCTAGTAGGTATTAATATCTAATTTGCCTTGACTGTATTAGCAACACAATAATTGCATAGATTACTGCGGTTACAAATGTTATAATATCGATCTAACTTGTCGTAAGAATGTTATTGGATAATGAAATGAAGACTAAAAATAAAATTAATGACATGAGAATATATGTTTCAAATACAAAGAAGTTTAGGGTATACCTTAAAATTTTAAATTTCTTTACATACTTTTGATTGTGAAAAGATTTTTAAAATGTCTTTAATTAATAAAATTTATTGTTGATGATAATATTTTTCAATTTATATAAATTGAAAAATATTACCATTATATTGAAAAATATTACGTAAAAATATTACCAAAAATATTATATTATTAAAATTTTATAACATATTAATTTTAGCCTACTTGCGTTTAAATGTAACAAATATTTTCATTCTTAATATTTATATAATTTCGTTTCTCATTTGTATTTCCAAATTTATTTCCTGGTTTCTATGGCATTATGAACCTTTTTACCGACAATTACTATTAATAACTAGTAGAATTCTTAAAATGTCCATCTAATACATTTTGGTTAAATCGGCTAAACGGTTGAAGTACGGGAGTGGAGTAAACAATCAATTTTAATACACGTTTCATTATTTCTTCATAATAATGCACGATACCTAACAACATTTGTCAATGACTGTGGTGTTATCTTTGTTACAAGCCGTAGATGACATTATAGATTGAAACTATAAGTCTGTTACTTCCCTTAAACAAACTGGCTATAAATAGGTTTGTCTGATAATTTGTGAAATTCGCTTCCTTAGTTCATACTGAATTCCAGATAAGTATACATACATATAAAATATAGGACTTAAATCGGACATACATAATAATATTCAAACATTATATATAACATTTCGTAAGTTAGCTAACAAATCTCATGTTAAATATTAATTCATTCCTATAAGGATTCCTTGAACCTTAATGTTTGTATATAAGTACATCGACGACATGCGCAGGTGCCCACCAGCCCTCTAAGGACTAAGCGCTTGCTTGTTCTGTCTGAAATGTTCAATGGAAGCTTAACCATAACTATTTTAGACTCTACGTCTCTAGTACAGCATCAGAAATAATAGTATCTTGAGGTCTGTTTTTAATCTACTTTTTAGATTTTAGTGACAGCAAATATTCTTACTAGTGAATTTCATTTAAAAAACAGATGCATTGTGAATACTACGAAAGTAAACGAAAAAAATCACTGTTAATTAAGGTTGTTTCTGAAAGATCAGCAACTGTGTGTCAGAGTTAGTTAATATTAATAGGACAAAAAGTTTTTTTTTGTATTTCATATATAAATTCAAGACAATTTTTCATCGTATTTTATTTACATTTAATTATAATATAAATGCCATTTTGTTCAACAATTTTTTCCATTTTTTAGGCGGTAACATAATTCCATTGCTGTAGGAATTTGGGGATTTATGATAAAAAAATATGAAAAGTAATTTTGACAGTCCTCTCTTGTGTTATGTTTACCAAAAAAGACCGAAACAAGTGAAAATCTGAGGTGAGAGTAGGTCAGGGCCAATCGAAAATGAGTACTAGTTTCATTAGATTTCTTTCGGTGAACTCGTGTAGGCCCAAGTATAGAGCTTTTTTTGAATATCCAGCATTTTTTCAAATGAGCCAAAACTGTTTTGTGGTCAATCCTCAGTTCTTCGGCTATGTTGCAAGAACTAATAAGCCGATCTTATTATACTTTTTCCAAAATAGCAAAGACTTTATCCATGACAGGTCGACCAAAGCGAGGTTCATCTTTGACATCAAAATTGAAGGACTGAAAACGCTTGAACCAGTTTTGTGCTACTCTTACTACTCTGTATTAGGTTCATAAGCGTCAATAATCTTTTTCGCAGCTTGTATAGAAGTTTTTCCTTTTTTGTAATAAAAAATCAAATTATATCGAATTTTTACATTGCATTTACAAATTTTGATGGACAGAAGAACAATAGAATATGGCGGGCTACCCTTTTTGCTTTTTATTTTTCTTTCCTTAAAATTTCATCTATGTGATAGTATCAAAACGAGCCAGATACAAACAGTATAGCCAAAGAGATTTTACTGCAACTTTCTACTAATAAAATACGAAAAAACATTTTCCTTGACCTAATACATAGCAGACTCAATAAAATTAAAATAATAGATTCTAATACTTTTAATTATAAGTTCATATATAGACAGAACGGGAAACAAGAGTGACCACATTTTGTATGACGATAAATTTTAATACTAAAGTTTTAAATAAATGGGCCATGCTATGTATACCGTGTGGAATCGATCGTGCATCTTTCCGCAAATATTCATAATCTTCTTCATTAGAACAACTTTGCCAAAGAAACCATTGTCACTGAAGCAGCCGTTTCTGAGAAAAATAATTCAGAACGTTAACATGTAAATTCATGAAGTATATAGTACAGTTCCTTAACGACAGCTGACGTGTGCGCGGGTCCTCTCATCTCTCGCGTTCGTCTTCCACAATATGCTGGTTTTCTTGACTGCGCTATTAGACGAAGATGATAAATCAAATGCATTTGTAGTTTGACATTGAGGAGTTCCACAATGTAACTGCAATATATCTGGTCACGACTGCTATTTGATCAAGGTGATCAGGTTATTGATTTGTCATGTCTAGTCTCAAAAATATATATGAAATTTTAAGACGGTAGCATAAGCTGAAGTGAAACAAAGCATACTTAAAAATTTTAAGTACACAAACTTCGTGTCGTTGTAACTATCAGGACTTCAAATTAATAAAAAAAATGTAAAAAAAAATAAAAAAGTGTGTCAGCTACGGCGCACGAATGGAGTTTACTACTTTGAGATGATATCGTACATATAGATTAGTATAATGGTAAATGAAAGCATCTATTATGTTATTCAAAGCATAATACACAATTCATTCATTTACTTATGGTAATAGTAAAACAATTAATTCGTCATTTAAGAAAATATTGAAAATAATTATGTTAGACAGTAAAATTTTTAGTAAGATTGATTTTCTCTATCATTGACGTCATCTTGCGTAATGTTTATCACAGGAACAATAGCGATATCATTAAACACTGAAACAATTGGTTTATGGTAACTAAAATATGATACATGAATGTCGGAAGATACATGTGTGATAAATCGTGAAAACATCGCATCAATAGTTGTACCATATCTAGTCATAAACGGAAACCATCTTCTTTATTAAAATCAATATTAAAATCTCCACCAAGTATAAGTGGAAGTTCACGGTAACGTTTCTTCAATAGTTTTGAACCCCCTTCTGTATACACTAACAATGATTCGTGGAGAAAATCTATTATATTTGTCACATTCTGATTGATTGAAATGTAAACAGTAACCATGACGATTTATTTATTTCAGTAACCATGACGATAGCGTAACGTCATTTATCTAACACTTGACTTTACTCCCATAAAACTCCATACCCCGGACCTAACTATGAAATCGATTCTTAAGGAGTAAACTCCAAAAAACATTCACGATGCAACTTTTTGTATCGAAAATAAAGATATACATATCATAAAACGCTTTAGCAACATTAAGAAAATGTAATATTAATGTCGCTGTGTTGGTATTCGCAACGATAATTACTCCACGTCGAACTCAAAGTCACATTCGGCACGGGCGGGGCATTAAATGAAGGAATCACAGCAAGGACCATTAAGTTAAATGCCATTCGTCGAACGACTTCTTGTAACAGATCTCGCGCTTATTTAGCGACCAGGCGTACATCCTCGTGCAAAGAATATAAAGAGCAGTGGTGCCTCGGTGGTTAAGTGTTGCCTTCGAACCGGAAGGTTCCGATTTCGATGCTGAGCAAGATGAATTGTCCAATGAGTTTTTACTGTTGGTAATATTAAACAATTCTTGCTGCGCCTCGGGATGCAATTTAAGTGGTCGGTGCCGGATGTTGTCATTTTGTTAATGACAACAGTCATCGATCGTTGAAGAAAATATTGAATATAAGTATAATACGTAAATAGGATTACTGCCTACATTGTATTAAAAGAATTATCTTTAGTTATCAAGTGAATAAGGTACATCGATTTAACTTGAATTAACAAGGTTGCGGCTAAACTCTGCTGGCTCCCATAATCGGTCACTAAAAATCTGCACTAAGCAAAGGAAATGAAGAATGAATCGATCGACTAAAGAAACTAATTAAAAATGAATTTTTCTTTAGAGAATATTTTGTCATCATTAACTTAATTCCGCTTTAAGATCTATTATAACAAATTTATAGTTATAATCGAGAGACTCGCTCAGACAAGACAATAGTTAGTGTTACAGGAATTAAGAAAAATAAATGACGATGAAACTAGAGATACAAAGATTGTGGATGATCCTTACCAATTGTCAAAGATGGATATTGAGAATCGGCACTAAACGAAGAAAAAGAAGAATGAAAGATTAACGAAGGAAACAAATTGAGAAATAAAGATTTCTTTCAAAACAAGAGTTCAGCATCATCTAATAAATACCGACTTAAGATCTACTACAACAGAAAGAAAAATTGGATGTTCTGGTTACACATGAGGGACTTGGGTAGACCGAGCTACGATGACAGGGACTAAGAAGAAAAGGCGACTATAGTACAGAACAAATCGGAAATTAAAAAGGCTGGCGATGAACTTTGTCAACTCCTAAATGACGCTAAAATTTCTTCACCAAGCTGACAAAATAAACAATGAAAGATTGATAGAAGAAAAAACCAAAAAAAAACTGTTTAAGGACTCAACCTTTTTACTCAACTCTGCTTTAAGAACTTCTACAATAGATAGTTATTCACACTTGGGAGGCACACTTAACAAAACATTAGTTTTTACAACAAGAACCAAGAAGAATTAAAAAGAAATATTAGTACAGAGTACAGCAGAAATTAAAAAGACTGCAGATGAACTGTTCCAACTCCCAGAAATGGACGTCAAAGCCTGCACCAAGCAAAGGAAAATAAGAACGAAAGAGAAACGAAAGGAGTATTCCCTTCCCACTATATTTATTGACACACTATAGTATCTATTACTTATCCTGACTCCAGTTTTTGGCTACAGGTTGCACGAATACCGGCTGGCTCTACATTGCCGTCACTCCTAATCCAGACTAAAACTAGCACTTCCCCACTATAATTACGCTCCTCTCGATGTATCGGGACTTATGTCTTTAAGACATTGCGATTGGCTGAAAGTTGAGCGATGATGATGATGATGATGAAGAAAAGATAAAATGCATTCTGTATTTATCTTCGATTTCATTTATTTAATACATCTTGAGAAACGAAATGGCAACGTAAATAAAGACGTTTAATTTAACATGCTACGAGTACATGCTATCTACATTTTGTGTATGCGTCAAATACCGACTTGATCAATTATTATCACCCATATTAATATTTTTTTATTCATCTTATTCTATCTACTACCTATTTATATTTATTCATTTCAGAAGCAGGCAGTTTATTTAGATAAAGATGTCAAGGAATAAGAAAGTTTGGAACCTGTCAAAACTACATACATTATCGGAAGGGGGTTGTTCGCGGCGAACTCGGCGAAACTTCGCTCCGCACGCCAAGAGCGAGATACCGGGAAGTGTTTTTTCGCCGCAAAACCTCCATTTTTTTTTATATTTATTCATTCATTCACAACTTTCATACGCAACCTCGTTCATCATTCCGCGAAAAAATGGAAAAGGAGTTGGAACACACAGACCGAAGTTTGCGTGTACATTACGGCCTGCCAATCAAAGCGTGATCGAAAACCGAATATTTCCCAATTAGTTACGATTTAGATATTAAACCATCGGGCTGGTTACGTCGCGGCGCCATTAACAATGATAAATGCGGTACGCATCGGTTTCAATGCGAGTGTAATCGTAACAGATAAGATCTTATGTAAGGCCCGCATTAGGCCCGGGGCGGCGCCGGCGCGGGCGGGGCGCGACCGACGGCGGTGATAGTGAAAGTTACGAGATGCTCACGAGCTCGCGTGCGATCCTCGATTACTGTCCGTTATTAATAACTCTTCGACTAATTGAATTTACGAAGATGTTGCACGATTTTTTTATACGTCCTTTCTTAATTCACCTTCTTCACTATATATCTATCTCCGTCTTTTTATGCACTTTTGTTATGCGCATGTCCAATGGAAATTAATTTAGATGACAACTATGGCATTCTGCTACAGTCCGGACCTTCTGTCGAGGGATATCTTCGACACTTGAAGGATTGATACATTGATGATCATAGAAATTTTAAATAATCTAGCTTCTAATTTTTTAGTAAAAAAGATTTGAAACAAAAGTGCTACAAAAGCTTTATTCTAAAATAAAAATAAAAATACGAAATGTGTTTATCCAGTTCGTGAACTCATGAAGTTTACTCTAATTGCAAACAAAAAAAATCATGCATATTTAGAATACATTTCTTATTTATAATGGAATTATTAAAAGTTATTTAAAAAAAATCCCTTTTTTTCCACTTTTTCATAAACGGTGTCTCTCGAATCAACTAATCGATTTCGATGCATTTTGCAACAATCAAGGTTGTTTTTAAAAGAGAATAGCTGATTAGACTACTTTAAAAATATTCTAAAAAAATACTTTGAAAACATTTTCTCCCATTATCTTTTTAATAAATAAACCGATTCTTATGCAGTTTGCAGCAGTCGATCTATTTAGAAAAACGGCTGATTAGATTCCTCCACATCGACGGAGCAGAATTAGTTCAATGTACGACAAGTCCTAAATTGAATAGACTCATTTCGAATGCCGCAAACCACGTTTCAATCGGTTAGTTAAAAGTTATGAAAGATTCACATACATGCATACGCCCACATACATAAACTCACACACGCGCATTTATAATACAAAATGAAGGCATTCAAATAACAAAAGCTATAAAAGCTTTTAAAATCCAAGAGAATTTTCAGTAACATTAATTATGTTACTTTACAATAACATAATTAATTTTACTGAAGTCCTTTTGTTTTCTCAAAATTTCTAGTAAAGATCTAAATAAACAAAGACCAAATCGAACGAGCTGAACACGTCTAAGGTATAGTGCTAGCAGGTCATCTACGTATGCTGTCAACCGACACCTCAAAATCTAGACTACATATTATGGTATGATACTAGGATTTTAACATCAAATCTTTTTTCTATATATTTCATATACTGTGTTATTTTACTGCAATTAATGTTTTGGATTACTTATAAATGTTGAAAAAATATCAACGAAATGTTATAACATTTCAAAACGTAATATCTATTTGTTCTCAGTTCCAATAATTTTAAATATTATTTATAATGTAGATGAAAACAACAGTTATAATTTTTTTTTATTTATTTTCTTTTATAATTATTTTACAGATACGAAGACTTATAAAACATATAACATTTTAAGTAGTTCATGTTAGTTTTCACATGTTAGTTTTCACACTATTTGATTTACATCAAACGGATTTTAAAAAGACTACACTTTACAATCAAGAAAATTAAAAATCTAGGCGGTGCCTAACACCTGAATTTTCCATGTACTACTGAGTCACTTGGAATAAAAATAGAAAAACTGCGCGGCAAAAACTGAATAAAAACCGTATCAGAACGTATTATTGAAATGTCTTGACCTCGTTTATATATTTCTGGAGGACGTCTAGACACGATAACTTGGCCTACTAAATATAAGTCGAAATAGCCATTAACCTGCGTTGTACAGGCGATGTATTGAATTTTTTTTTTGTGTCGCCGCACCGGACGCGAGCCAGTTCTGGCGACTACAACAGATAACGTGAAATTATTTCGATAGTGTACCCGCTCCGATTTGATCCTTGTGTTAACAATTTAAAATATTCTTAGACATTTGTTTATAAAAGATAAAGAAAGAGACATTTTTAATTATTTCTATTAATTTTATTATTGTTTGTTTCAGAAATTACGATGTGCGTCGTTATCGAGAAATGCAGGCAATTTTGTTCTTGATAAAGCGATATCAGACGTATTAATAAGTAAACTTTTTAGTATAGAGCAAAACTTTTCTAGTCATATCTTTAAATTGATACTTGAGTGGAGTAACTGAAATCGTGTCTTTCGGACAGAAGTTATGTTCAGTAAAGTCTAAATTCTCTTTATGCAATTTCTGCATCTATGCATTTGAACTTCGAAATCGTCGCCAAACCTAAATTATTTAAATTTAAATTTGCCAGTATTTGAAAACGACAAATAAGTTGTTTTATAATAATGACATATATTAGTACAAAAAAACACCGGACAAATGCGAATAGAATTCGTGCTCAGAGGGCTTCGTACAAATAAAAAAATGTATGTAAATGTTTCATCAATCAAAAGTCCAGACTAAATTAAATTTCCTTATTATTCAAAATCTTGCGTTTTAATAGCAAAAGTTAAAACTGTTCTCAAACACATCGATTTATGTTACGATCCATTTCCCAACCACTAATTAAAAATCGTAATTTCAAAAGGAAATGTATATAATACACTATAAGTTTTTTTTTCTTTAGGTACTTGTGCTATTGAAACTTGTTTGTAGTAAAACTTAATGATTCTAGATCAATAAGAAGTACTCCATAGTTTTTTATTTATTTTCGATTGTCAAAATGTACGATAAAAATGATTGCATATTCGATTGCATTGACTTAGAAGCTTGATTTTAAACACAGCTTCAAAGAACCGTAAATCAAATTTTTTGATACTCATTTTAACTCGATACCTCAAAATACCTGAAAAAAGGGTGATGACAGGCAAACAGACGGACAACGAAGTTATCATATAAGGATTATTTTTAAGATATGGAACCTAAAAAATGACTCAACGTCTCATCAATTAAAATTTCTTGAATGGGATAACATATAAGTAAATTGAAAAGAAAAAACAATTGAAAACTGTGTTCAAAATCTAAAATACACATAAAAGTACTTTTTGTGTATTAACAAAAAGTTAATAGTACCGTTTATTCGTTAATAGTATCCTAACATTAGGTTTTGGAGATTTCGTAACAGAGCCAATTTTCGCAACGTGTGGGTAGTACTGGTAGAATTAATTAATACACATAACGTCAGATTAGTCATATTCGGTGACGATTTATTTTAAATTATATGCTTTGTCTCGCAATAATGGAACAGTATTGGGCTATAACCTTATTGCATAAGTAGGGATTCATTTGTAATATTTTACTTTTGCAAGTGACGTTAAGGCGAAGCTACTTGTCACGCATTATACATGTGGACATTGATTTAACGCTTTAAATGAAAGCTTTAATTAAACAAGATCATATTCGTATTTTATACTAAGCCAATTGGAATAAAAGGACATCACATACAACTTATAAAAATCTACATATGTATTCTAAATATTATGAGAATCAGACAATTGATAACATCAATTACATTTTGTAAAAATTATCAAAATATGTGTCCGACAAAATTTTTCTTAATCAATTTAATGATAATACTGCTATTTAGACATTTGTAATTCTTTTAATTTATGTATATTTTGAATCAAGACATACTGGAATTAGGCGGATTCAAGTTCATATTTATTACTTGATTCGAAATAACCTAGGTTCCTGCACAAAGTAATTCGTACATTGCTAAACCACCTTTTGTAGTGTTGTTCAACACACGACAAGTAGGGTAACTAATAACAAGAACACTGATAACGAAGTATCCTCCGGATATTCATAACGACGGATATTAGGCACTATGACAGCTTTGGTACTAATAATTAGAAATTGTAAAGAAATGACAAAAAAACATGGCAACATTTACATGTAGTATTATATATTATGCTGTAATGATACAATTTGGAATAGTTATACGCATCACTAAACTGTCAAGTTATTCAAGTCTCACAATATCGTAATAATTAACCGAGCCGTGATCGCTCCGCCTAAGGTCCGTATCCCACAGTTTTTATGTGCTGTTTCGTCTGTGGGCTACGATTGTATCGGATATCGAATACACAATACCATTCTATCACGGCTGTCATATCCGAGTGGCGCGGAAAACGATCAATACCCAAAATAATGGAGGTTAAGACTTGAACTTCTTTTTATATGATAACGTAATGGAAGTCTCTCAAATCCTTTAGGTACATAAATATTAACAATCGTTATATGAAAAATAAAAGTTTAATATTTAATGATCGATCTTAATGAAAAATTTGTGAATGTTTACTTTTATGATTCTCGACAACTCGTTACTGTCTATCTACATATATTAAAGTAGAAATTAAAAAATACATCTTCGTATGTATTTTAATACACGTAGTATAATTTAACTCCCAAAAAAAATGCGAATTGCCAGATACCGCTCGCACTTTGTCACTCGTTCTCTCTTCGGAAGCATCCCCGATAAAGTACAACCGTACTAAAAGGTCAAAATTCACGTTTGTCACTTTGGCGAAATTATTGATGTCACCTTACACTTTTTCAATTTTAAAATCAATCTGAAACAGAAGAATCACTTGTACTCCATTTTCATCTTCTCGGATATTATTAATTATATCGCTATTTATAATGGGATCTATTCTTATGTTATGTTCGTAATTGCCAAATAGTAATCTCCTTATCTTTTCTGCTACTTGGGCCTAATATTTCGCTTTTTCGCAACCCATTTCCAGAATGGATATTATATAGCACGCAGCGTAACCTGGAATAAAAACAAAAAATGTGTAACAAATTGTAGCATTTACCTATAATATATAGAAATATAATATCAAATCGGCTCACAAGACTCATTTATTAATAAATCTATTATAAATTAGCCACAAAAATTTCAATGAATCTAATAAGTCATGAGTAAATACAAAAAAAAATGCGTTTTGACGTACGTGTTTGATGCATAGTAAACTTTAATGAACCAATTTAAAAAATGATAATTGACAATTATGCAGTTACTTATTTTTGATTTGAGCCTATATAAGTTCAATAGCCCTTTATTGGCAATGGTACGGAGGAATGCGCAAGAGATTTGATGACCGTAGGCTAATGCCAATTCGTTTATTTCATAATTTTTTTTGCCAACTTCATATTTTTTTACCAATTTTAGTAAATTTGCTTTTAGCATTTTCATATTGATATCCACATCAAATTTTTTGTTAGCCTGATTAGGCGCTTTATCCATGAAAATCACTAACAATTCTGTCAGACTGGTAAGCAACGATTGTTCAAACCATTCCATAAATGATTCCTATTCATCTATTTCATGATCGGAAGTGCTCTTTAACTTGAAAGCCAGTAATGCGTTTTCCATAGAACCGGATCCTACAGAACCTGCGTGGTATGTTATTAGGCAAGCTCCTTTACCTACTGCGACTTTTGAAATAGATGCCTGAGTGTCACCGGTCCATGTTCGCTACATGATTTAGCTTGCATTTTACCATTTCTCGTCCATAAATGCCACGTTTTCCAAGTTAAGTTATCTTTTTTGTTTCCGTAAGAAATTAGTTTCTTTGTTTTATCAAATTATATATATTTACATGATTATTTTTCTTTTATTATAATAGTTTTTTTTTTTTTGGATTGAAAACCATTATTTTACAATACTTGAGATAGTGCAGTTTTGTTACTATTGAAGAAGCCAGGATCTTTAAAAACGAATAACTCCAAACTGACTTGAACCTTCTTCTTATTATCGTTGTAACGTAATAAATTATCTAAAGTACCATATGGACCGACCTTTTCTATATTAATTCAAGCGACAGTTTTTTGCCGATCCCAAACAATTGGCAAACACGTTCTTGTCCTTCCTGACAGGTAACGCCGCTCCGCCATTCTTTGATTCGCGTTTAAACTACTCTTGAAGTTTTAGTACACGTCCGCTGGTAATATGTATTTGTTTAGAGTTTGTCCACGTTTCGACATTTTATATGAAAAACACTTTCCAAATGGAAGAGCAGATTCACAGTCCAATTTAGCGCACCGATATCGATGCATAAAAAGAAAAAGTGAAGAGTAAGGGTAGCCGGGTCATAAAAAACAGAAAACAACAGTGAGGAAAACAGAAGCGAAGGTAGCGAAGTCAATGCGCTCTGGATGAATTATTTGGATGTAGAGTATAACATACTGAGTGACGAACGATCCTAAATGAAACCGCGTCACAACACAAGCGTAAGATCGTTTTAGCTCGGTCATCACAACAAAAAACTGGTGTAGCTGGTCGTTAACCGTTATTAATAATTGATTTCCAGACTTATATGTATACAATATTACATTTATTCAGGCAAGTAAGTGATTAAAGAACATTTAATTATATTAGTAACTATTAGTATTTAAAAATGTAAAATCACTATTTCTAAGAAAAAAATTGCTTTAGAACGTAACAGTTTTAATGACGTTTCGTGAGCACAAAACACATACACAGTTTATTCTTTCTTACATGCGGAAATAAAAGTCAATACACGTTCATGTTGATTTAAGTCATAAACTAAATAAATGTTTATTTACAGTGTCAAACATTAATAGAATGCTACATTCTGTAGAAGCTGTGAACTACCAAATCCGATTTCTTGGAAACGGCTGTACTGTAGTGCTCACGGGATCATTATTGTTCACATATCGGAAAGCTTTTCGTTTCGCGATCACTAAGAGAGCAAAGTAAAGCTGACTTCTAAATTGCTTGGAGCGCTCAATAGAGCATGACAATACTTTAAGCCCGACCGTCGTCTTTTTCTTTATAAGGCATGAGTCCGATCACATCTAGAATACAATTGTCAGTTCTAAAGTATCTCAAACATAAACTCCAGCTTTTGGACTGTATCAACCATGGAGCATCTCGAATCGTCCGCGACTTTGTAATGTTTGTCCAGCTCGAACCGTTAGCTTTACGAGATGTAGAATCTCCGACCATTCTATATGACATATACTATGAGGAGCGCTCTAAAAAATTATGGAATCTTATACTTGCCACTGATTATTGTTCCACTCGCCGGAAATACAATCTTCATCGTCTTGACGATCAGCGTTTTACCCATGTACACTACATGCACGATTTTCTCCACACATAGCAAAACTTTGATATAATCTACTATCAGCAGTATTTCCAATTAATTACTATAAAAGGCTTTTGTAAAAAGAACCTTTTCCCTTTTAAAAGGCCGGCAACACACTAACAGTTCCCACCCTTGGAATCGTTGGTGTCTATAGACGGCGGTAATCACCTCAATCTCGGCGGGCTCGCATGCTCTTTCGCCTCTTCTAAATTTATTACTATAGATAAAACCAATTATTTGAATTTAAGCTTAAAGTTGATTTGAAAAAAAAATGTATGAAACATAGGTCTCCTTAAACGAAAACGTGATTGTAAAAGACAATACCATCTTGAAATATTGTTTTTTTTATAACCTGAAATATATCAGTAAACATATATGAATTGTAAGGTTGCAATAATTAATCCGTTTCGTGGCAAATGCGTTCGTGCGTCGGGCCCATTTATTATCGATCTAGCGCGAGAGGTTCACATTAGTGTCCCCGTGAAAGCGATCTGTCGTCATCGATCAGCGCGCGCGCTCTCGGAAGCGGCGATTGTGGTCGGAATGCATTAGCTGCAGTAATTAATTATGACGGACACAAATAATCTATTTAATGCCCAACTAAGGTTGTTTTCCTGATGCGTCCGATATAAACATTAACAAAATATTATAAAAATAAGTTAGAGGTAAAGTAACAATTTTCAAATCAATTCTGAACCAGAACTTAATTCAAACTTGTAAAAACTACGAGGGCGGTTTGATAAGTCCGTGACTTTTTGAATAAAACATTTTTTTTGCGACAAATAAACATTTTATTTTTCTACATAATCACCTTTTAGCTCGATACATTTAGTCCAGCGTTTTTCTAATTTTTTTATTCCCTCCAAATAATAGGTTTTCTCAAGGCTCTCAAAATACGCGTTTGTTTCGGTAATGACTTCTTCATTAGACTCAAATCTCTTACCACCCAGCCATTTCTTTAGGTTTGGAAACAAATAATAGTCGCAGGGGGCTAAATCTGGAGAATATGCTGGATGGGGTGGCAGTTCGTATCTCAATTCGTGGATTTTGGCCATCGTGACTAAACAAGTGTGCACACGTGCATTGTCTTGATGGAACAGCACTTTCTTCTTCGCCAAATGCGGCCGTTTTTGCTTCAAGTCAACGTCGAATCTATCCAAAAGCTTTGAATAATATTCACCGGTGATTGTTTTACCTTTCTCGAAGTAATATAATCAATGTAAATGACACCGCGTGCATCCCAAAAAACTGTGGCCATGACCTTGTTGGCTGACAGACTCTGTTTGGCCTTCTTTGGTCCACGTTCACCCCGAGAAACCCACTGTTTCGATTGTTCTTTGGTCTCTGGCGTGTTGTGGTGGATCCATGTTTCATCCACAGTAACAAAACGGCGCAAAAATTCGTCCGGATTACGGCTGAACATCGCTAAACACTCTTTTGAAGTTGTCACACGATTGCGCTTATGGTCGAGTGTGAGCAATCGCGGCACCCATCTCGCGGAGAGTTTTCTCATGTCCAAATATTCGTGTAAAATATGATGTACCCGTTCAGTTGAGATACCTATAGCATGAGCCAACTCACGCACTTTCATTCTCCGATCATCCAATATCATTTCATGGATTTTATCGACGATTTCCGGCGTGATCACTTCTTTTGGGCGACCTGAACGTTCGGCGTCACTAGTGCTGGTACGACCACAACGGAACTCTGTAAACCACTTCTTTACCATTGAAATTGATGGTGCCGAGTCCCCGTAGTATTTATCAAGCTTTTCCTTAGTTTCAGTGATGGTTTTTTTACGTAAAAAGTAATGCTTAATCAGCACACGAAATTCTTTTTTTTCCATTTTCGTAAAAATTCATGAGGTTGTCTGCTTTGAATGGCTATGAAACACCAATTGCATGACGTAGCTTACTCAAAATTTGACAGTTGCCAACTAATAGACTACAGTTGACGGCCGCACTGTTGCATTTGAAGTAACTGCGCGGGAAATTCAAAAAGTCACTGATTTATCAAACCGCCCGGGTATATGAAATATAGAAACGGTAATCGTCTTATTCCTGGGTAACAATTATTTTTTAAATAATGTCAAATTTAATAATAAATTGTTTTCAAAACTGCCCACTTTAGGTTTTAAATAGGTTGTTTTTTTTGTGTCGAGGATAGAGCGCATAAAATATCAGTTCCGTGTTGTTCTCAAAGTAAAAAATAAATCACTCCATTTCTTCCCGTGGGTGTCGTAAAAGAAAACTAAGGGATTGCTTATAAAGTTTTAGAACACGGAATAAGGATTCCTAAACAGAGTTTTGAAAATACTTACATCGGGAAGATAATACTAAGTAGTGGTTTATGGTATATCCCACAGAAGAAACGAATTGTTGTAAGCTGATGATTACGACGGATATAGCATTTGATAGTAATATTTTTTTTTAATACAGTTTCTGCATTTTCTGTTTAGCGTTGAATTCATTTCTAAAGTAATACTCTAAAATTGAAGAAATATTTCCGCACCTTTCCAAATTAAACGATTGGAATAAATTGAGTGATTGATTTTTACTTGGAGAACAACACTGAACTGATATTTTACTCGTTCGTTCCTCGAAACCAAAACAACCGATTTAAAACCTAAAGTAGGCAGTTTTGAAAACATATTATCATTAAATTAGACGCTATTATTAAAACGAAGTTCATTCAGCGTAACGAAAATATGTTTAATCAAGCGATTCAGCCTAATATTGTTTACCGTAAATTTATTTATTAATTAGTATAATATGTCAATACATATTATAGTAATATACATGCAGATTTAGTAATTACAATGTTCTTGCAATTTTTTCCATATAATAAGAAATATAGAAATGAATCCCTAAAATTTAAAATATAATATTATTATACTCAATACAGATAATGTTGTTTGTTTTAATTATATATCAAATTGAACATATTACACATTCTAATAAAAAAAAAACTACTATTGTAAGAAAAAAATGTTTTTCTTTCAATCATATACCCTCGCTCCTATAGTTTCATCAAGAAGCTCATTCTCTTAAGCTATGTAAACTTATACCTATTTCTCTTTAGAATCGCGTAATATACAACATACCTTAAATAAATTACGGTTTACTCCTTATCGACTACAATTCTATAACGAGAATACATTGTTATACGTTAGTTTTTGTTTTTTGCACATTGCTCCGGATATGAAATAATTACATGTACAGGTCTCATATAAGTCGAGGTGTTTCCGACATTATCAGGCATAAATTAAATTATAAAGTGTTAGCGCGAGCAAGCGGAGCCAACCCAAGGCGAGTTCATTTATCTGGTCGCTATCTTCGTTGATAGTAATAAATGAATTAATTACCCTGTAAGGCACTCGGGAACATGACGTTGATTTATACCCTTTAAGAAATATGTTTCAGTGTTGAAAAATTCGACGCCCACTAACGAATTGTATTAGGTAACATCTCTTATCTGATCTTGTAACCGTGTAACGTTGGTTTTTATTGCTATCATATTTTTTGTTTTATGTGTAAGAGAGTTCAATTTAACAGTTCGTTGCCAATTAAGAGTTACTTAAACAAAATGACGGAGTCTGTCGCTTAAATGAAATGAAAATGAAAATATTTTTGGATCGTAACATCTATAAATAATTTTAAGTCTATGATGAAAAACGTTTCAAAGTGGAACACAAAATATTTGTTGTACTTCAGTGGTTTGAATTTTTCTGATGTAAATTTCAACAAAAATAGATGTCGTTTATACGATAAATTGGGTCTTTAGCCATCTGTAACTTTCCGTAGTATTAAAGTAAATACGTTTTGAACAAATGATATACAATTATACGTTTATGTTACCATGTATCTACAAATTGTTGTACACTATATATTATATGCGTATACATATACGCATATATATAGTATATAACAATTTGTTGCCATTTTTTATAGATAGTGATATGATCTCATTGCTGTAATAATTTAATAATTTCGGGACTTACTACGATAAGTAGTTTTGAAAGTCCTCTCTTGATATTAACGTAACATTAACTTTAGTTAATTTAATTAAAGAAATCTTTAGAATTTCTTAGAATTCTAAAGAGAACATTGAATCAAGTTATTGGAAGTTATTCTGGATTTCGTTATAGTCTGCGGAGCTTACTTGCCAAGATCATGGTAAAAAGACTATGATCTTTTTCTTGGGACGCACGTTCTTGTCGTAAATAATCAATTTTTCATCACGAATGATCAATCTTTTCAAAAACAGGTCGGTTTCATTACTTTTGAATAGAGAATCGCAAATGAATACACGTTTCATTAGATTTTTTTCAGCGAGTTCGCGTGGGACCCAATTATCGAGCTTTTATTGTATATCCAGATTTTTTCAAACGGGTCAAAACTATTTTTTTGTGGCCAATCTCCAAGTCTTCAGTTACGAGTACGTCGTAAGAACCAATATACGAATCTCGCTATACTTTTTCCAAAATGACATGGACTTTGTCCGCCGACCAGAGCGGCGTTCATCTTTGACATTAAAATTACCAGACTGAGAACGCTTCAATCAGTTTAGCGTTCTCAGTCTGGTAATTTTAATGTCAAAAATCAAATTCAGTGGTTTAGCCGTGAAAACGTAATAGACAAAGAGACGAGTTACTTTCGATTTTATTTTACTAATATGGATACTTAGGCCATATGTTTATTTGAGATATTATTTAGTACTTTTGATATATTGTATAATAGAAACAGTATGATTTAGAATTATTCGTTAATTTTTTTCTGATCTTCATCATGATAATTGTATATCATTTGTTTAAAGCGTATTTACCTAAATACTACGGAAAGTTACAGATGGCTAAGGCCCAATTTATGGTATAAACGACATCTATTTTTGTTGAAATTTATATCAGAAAAATTCAAACCACTGAAGTACAACAAATATTTTGCATTCCACTTTGTAGATAGTGATTCAATTTTATTATAAAAATTTAATTATAAACATTATAAAAATAAAATATGATCAAAAATTATCTTAAATTTGTACGTCTATTTCATTTATCTACATCTTGTATTATAATTCGATAAGGACATAAACGATTTGATGAAATTTGTGCCTGTTGGACAAAACTCATTGTTATTTCAAATATACACAAATATTAATACATATCCACTGTACAAATATTTGTATGTGGCATTTATTAAATCAATATTTTTATCTGCTAAAGTATGTATAAAATGTAGAAGGAAATTGATAAATGGACAATATTTTTCTTTTATTTTGTCGGCAATGTTTATTTCCTTAATTTCCTTGAAAATGGTGAAGAGCATAGAAGAAAGGATGACACAAAGTCATAGAACGAGAAGAAAGGGAGAAATATTGGTGTTTGGAATAGAATCAGGATCGACATTCATAATTGGATCTAAAACCAACTTTAAGATCGAGATTTAAGTAGAAATAAAAACTGGTTCTATATTCAGGCTGCAGGCAAAAGCTAGTTTATAACCTCAGGTCTATTGACGAAAATTATTTCTATAGTTATATTGATTAACTGTGTTATCTGTTATAGTTGGTAGTTTGCTTTTGTTGAACTTCGTAGATTTTTTCTGTCATATTAGTAGATCTGTCGGCATTCAGTAACTAAGCCTTCTAAGACATAGATTGATGATTTTACATTTTTAAAAATACATTTAACAATAAAAATACAAGTAAGAAAGTATGAAAGATTCTTCAAAATCATGCACGCAATCAGATTACTTGTATTATTACTTAATAGATATTCACAACTTATTAGGTGAGAGTCTATATGATTTCATAAATGAAATTTAGAAAAAAAATCATTTACAATCCCACCACATTTCATAATTCATATTTCAACCTAAGACCAAAGACTATAATTTACTGATATGCTTAAGGTAGGAATGTTGTTTAATAAAATGCATGTAAACCTGAATGATGGTATACACAATGTTTTGAAGACTCTATCAAAATAATCAAACAAACCCTCTATGTTAGTCCAAATGCAAATGCACGAAAGCATAAAATCCATCTAGCTGTAAAAGTGGACATTCGCCTAAAATGTTACTGCAGCTTCTGTAGATGTTTTCAAGCTTTTAAAGGATTTGACATGAATGGAAACGACGAAACAGCCAGATGCAATGTTCAGGAATCGAATTACTGCTGTTCAAAAACCGAGTCCATAAATCAATTTCAATAAAACTTTGTCTAAATTTATTCCTAATTTCCATATTATAAATACTTCGGCGATAGTCAAAAACTTTTCGAATTGAATGGATGTACTAGAATAAATTTTCCAATTCCGGACGTCCAAATTTTAAGCATCCGAAACCGACGAGCTTGCATAAAAGATTGATGAAAGAAAATAAAAGATATATGCAAAGATAGTACCATGTGGATATTTACAGTCTCCGCCTACCCTTCTGGGAAAATCATATTACAAAGATTAAAACCAATTTAATATAAATTTTCTTTTTTAAGTTAAAAAATCTCTTTAAAGGTCATGCACTTTTTTTTATTTTATACCACCTGATATTATGTCCCCTTCTTAACCCAACAAGACCATCCAAAATTAACGAAGTGTATCGACACAGATAGCCCGGCGAAGCAGGCGCGAAAGCGAGAGTGCCACAATGACTTCGTCAAGGCGCACGCAATCACTTGAGTCATTAGGACGGCGAGAGTTGAACGCACTCGGCCGTAACAGTGAAGCCGTGTTATAGTGGGACAAAATAGTCCGAGAAAAAGTTAAGAAATTGCAGGCGTTACAATGATTTAGAAGTCGATGTATTGATAAAAGACTCTCGAGTCAGTGTTTATTAGTTATTATCACGACTGAATAGTAAGCGCTATTTATATAATACGAGTGACCATTTATAACTGCACCCATTTGGACACAAAATGTATTACTGTTCCTAGTTCCGCCTTTCTTTTTTTTTTTGTAGTCAATGTATGTGTATTTGCACTTGCAGCACCGTAATAGATGTTAAAAATGCTCGAAAAAAGTACTACGTAACTTTAACTGCGTAAATAAAATGTATGTTACTACAAATCATAAGTTCTCAAAGGGGTAGGTAATTGAATTCGGTGAAGTATTGTCGGTAACAAGTCTATGCGAGCTTATAAATGAAGAAACATTTCATGGTTAAATTAAAATATGGGAATTTGTAAGACTTTATGTATAAAACAAGTGCACCACAATGGAAAACGAAAATGAGTTGAATGCGTGCAGGAGACCAAATCTATAAAATGCATGAGACTAAATCTATATAACACCAGTATGAATTATCTATATTATATAGGACGATTACATAGGACCATATATAGGAGCATCATTAATTATCTGTATTGTATAGGAGTAATAAGCCATTATAGCCATTATTTTTATAACTATCGATAAAACTATTAGAAAGTTAGTTTGCTGAGACAGTGATCATTTTTGGTTTGCATAATATTTAAACATAAAATAAACTGTTACAGCAATGTGACACATACGTCGTATCAGAACACAAGGTATTGAAGAGTTGGTTTAGCAACACCAAGCTTTAAAATGTTTGAAAAAAAATCTGTCTTTCAGGAAATCGAGATGATAAGTCTGAAGACTCAACAAAAGCGAAATCGTCTGTAAGCAAACAATTTCAGAAAATATCAAAAGTTTTTATCAGTATTTATACATATCGATACAGTAATCCATTGTCAATACAATCAAAAATCCTTGAAGGAAGCTGACCTTAAAGAGAATATATATGTGGGATATCAATCTGTACGAAATTAGGATAACCGTCAAACAACTGAAGAAAAGGCACCAGGCGGGAAACGAAATTAGGGCTAAATTTCTGAAAGCGAGCGAAAAGCCAGTACTTAAAGTTTTCTAAATACTAATTAACTCGTTAATTCTCGAAAATCCAATGCTTGAAATGAATAAATTTGATGACTTCCAGCCATTTCAACAAGTTAAAGGAATCCAGATATACGCTCTCACAAATTATACAAAATTCCGAATATTATAATCAGCCATTATATTTAACGTATGTGGATTACGAAAAAGCCTTTGATTCATTCGAAACGTCGGTAGTATTACGTTCTCGATGACACATTGACTACCCTTATATTGAAGTGTTGAAATATTTGTATGATAATGCCAACATGTCAGTCCGAATACGGATAGAAGTATAAAACCGATTCGAGTGCAAATAGATATGAGGAAGAGGAATTCCACATCTCCCAAACTTTTCACGACAGCATTGGAAAACGTTTTTAAGTTCACGAATTGTAAAGGATATGACATCAATGTTAATGACGAATACATAACTCACGTTTAATTTGCTGACAATATAGTCATAATGGCAGAATCTCTTAATGACTTGGATGCCATTCTCAGAAACCTGAATGGAGTTTCTCTAGGATCGTCACCAAAAATAAATATGGAAAAGACGCAAATTATATAGAACGCCCGTGTAGCGTCCACTCAGTAGAATTTAAATATTCTCCAATCGAAATTGTTCACGAGTACGTGTCCTTGGAACCACTTTCGAGCTTTTGAATTGAAATGGATACGGCATTAACGTCGATGGTCAGTAAGTCGCTAACTTTAATTTGGTTTCGCCATTATGACTACATTGTATAGCGATAACGGCGAAATCGGTAAATGATCTTGCTGCCGTGCATAGATATCTCAGAAATCAGCAGAGCTCTTCAAGAAGTGATCTCTAAAAATGAACATGAACAAGACTGAAACGAACGAAGGTGTACAACGTTAATCTACACCGTTTCACCGTAAGCTGCATTAAAAACTGTCTGGTAAGTTTAATGTTTTTGTGGAACTCATAGGTAAATTAACACAAGCAATTTCTTGTTGAAGTTAAAAAAAATTATCAAGAACAAATAAATTTGGCACAATTACATATTATTTATTAATATTAAATGGAATCCAAATTTTTTATTGTGAATATTTGAAACTTGTGTTCCTCCTGTAAATTGTATAAAACCTTCTCGGATCATGCACTATTTCCGATTGTTTGACCGGCAAACAATAAGGGAGAAATTTTATTTTTTCTTAAATCTTTGAATATAAGTTGAAAAGCAATAAAGTTAAGTAAAAACAAAATATATTGAATTTTCTAATCATTTCTTTTCATATAACACTCTAATAAAGATACAAAACAAACAACAATTGCTACATTTTTCAGGTCGATAGAAAATCTGAAATTTTTTTCTCCACTTTTGAGTATAATTTCATAACTGCAGCGAATTCAATTTTGGTTGGTAATAATTGCTCAGAAAAATGGCTGTGATATACTAACACACAGACAGGTACCAGAGTCTCCCGTAAACGTCCCGTTATGGCCTTTTAGATATACCATTCTAAAAACTAATAATAAACTTTAAGCCGAATAGATTAACCCACTTAGTAAACGCCATTTGGAATTCCTTAGTAGTTTATGCATTGTACTTAAGCTTAGTATTACCAAAACTACTCCGGTGGGAAGGGAACTACTGGTTATTGTGACGTAGTACGAATTTGAATATAGGTGAATTATCTGATTAGTGTCCACTGGTGAAACATTTGAGGTGTTAAGTTAACCTAAACCTTATTGTTTTTTTCCCTTTGAAGAAAAAATATTGTGTGTAGGTATTCCAATTTTCATGCTTGACTAAGATCATTTGGAATCTGCCGGCATTGCTTTGGTGGGTAATAATCCAATTGTGTATTATCTAGATTTTTTAAATAAATTATGATGTATTTATTGGAAATAGAACGATGATAAACTTATTTCCGGAAAATTGTAATTGGTTTTACGACATATTACGTCTGTTTTAAATTTAGTTAAAATGGCATGAAATCGAAATGCGTAAAATGAAACCCTGTACATTCGACAAATTATTTTAAAGCGCGATATAATTAATTATGTTGTCACTTTTTATCGCCATTTCATCAAAGTAAGAAATAACGAATTCAATAATAAATTTTCACTTACAACAAAGATTATTCTTTATACTTAAATTATGAAAAATTCATAGTTTCTCTCGCGCCTAACACATAAATATGACTGTGTATAAAAAACTACCAAGTTCGTGGCAAACCACGTGAACTGTAAGATTTAACAATTAATACGACAATATACTTTCATTTACATTTAGACATTCCCATATAAGGGGGTGATAGCTAAATAAAAAATTTGAAAACGGTTGACTCTACATTCAATCTTTAAAAATTGCTGTTATTTTCGAATCAACCATTCGCGTACCCACATGCTCCCTCACCATCATACTTCAACACCCCAATACCTCTCACACTCATCCATACATACAAAACTATACAGAAACAAATTAATATGGCTAACCAAGGAATACAAAATAGTGATAATTTTTTTATAGTTACTATAAGGTGTATCGAAATTATATATATACCTATACCTAATCTTTTGAGCAATTGTATGTTCTTACTGTAAACCAACCTTCATTAAGTTCGGTGAAACCGCTTTTAAGTTATAAAAGGACACATAGAGACAGAAAGACAAAAATTTTAAAAATGAGCGATAGTAATGCGCAATAAAACGAAAATATCACAAAATGTGACAAAAAGTTATATGTTCAATTACAGTAGTTATAGATTTATATAGCAACATAAATAAATGTACGTAGTTATGCTAATATTAATTAAGTAAATTTCACAATCTTTAAATCTACATATAATCCGAGATAATTGTTAAACTAAACTTGTTATAAATAAATGCATTGTTTATGAGGTATCCAAAAAAAAAATAATTGTAATGTATTTGTTGGTGGAAATAATGATTTTTAAGAAAATGTAATTTAAAAAAAAAAATGTTTATCGCAAAAAAGACATTTGTTAATAAACAATCGTTTTTAGCAACTGAATATTAAAAAACCGTTTTTTCTTTAAAAATCATTATTTTTATTGTATTTTCAGATTCTGAAGAAATTTTCTATTTTTAATTTTTTATTTGTTTATTTAACTAACAATTTTTTATAAACAAATGGATATTTGTCATGTATTTTTTTTTAATATTTAATTACGTAATAAGTACAATCATGTCTATATTTTTTCTAAAAAAAATCTCTTTTTATGTAACTTTTAATGTCCTTGTGCTGTGAGCTTTCTTGCGATTTTTGATATTTTTAATAGATTTTGAGATATTTGTACAAAAAATGAACCCCCTTTTTTTTACTAAATTGTTTCTAATTTTTGCAATAATTTTCAACCCTTTTTAGGAACTTTTCTAAAAGGTTCTAGATATCATTTCGAATCCAATGACACCTTGATCATAAGTTTCTAACCTTATATAAAAAGTTAGGAAAATTAGCACTTGCTTACCAGACTATAAGGAGTTATTGTTAATTTGCATTAGACATAAAAAAATGTGAACTTCCGTCCTGACAGTATTAATTACTCGTGCTCCGAGACGCACGCGCAACCACGAGGTACACAATAGTTTACTCATGGACCCGCGTTTCGAAATATGGGGGTTATAAAAATAATGTTTTTTGAAGGAATATAACTTACAAAATTAAAATATCACAATAGAAAAATCGATAGGAGAATTTAGAATAGTCACGGCTCGTCGTCGAATTCAACGCAACGCGTCTTCCAAATAAGTTCGAATCACTGTCACCGCCGTACAAAGCGATACGAAACGTCTTTGCAAGTGAAAGCTCGTAAATTTTTTCACTGTGCTTTGTCAAAATACATACAGGGTCGTTGTCTGTGATGATAAAGGGTGGCGCTACGAGTGTCATTCGCAGCGAGAGAACACGGGCGATATTACCGCTTAAACAAGTGTTGGAGGCGACATTGTCTTGCTGTTTACACAAAATAAATTTTGTGCTGTTTATTTCCTTCAGGTGTCATCGTTTATCATGTGCTAGAAGATTTATAGAGTGTCATGATTTACAGTGTAACGTTATCGTACTACCAGTTTAGTGTTCACGAAATCCATTATACCTTAATGCGGCGATATAAAAAAAAAAACAAGCATACTTATAATCTTACTGATAAAAATACTTCTTGCGTAGACGTTATTCGTGACGTAGGCATAGATCGTAAATTACTGTTTATAAACTACTTTCATCTCATAGTGCAAAAAGCGTCAACACGATTAGGTTTTCTATTAAAAACATGCATACCCTTTAAGAAACCTATCCCATATACTTCGTTTTTTTCTTTTGAAATTGCTTTCGGATTTTGTACGTATTGTGTAAATTCCGTACGGGTAACACTTGAACAGGTTGAAAAATATTTAAATGAAATTTTTCGAACAATGCATTACAGATGTGATTTTTTTAATACGTCAAAAAATTTCATCGTAATATATTACTTCTAAACACCATAAACATCAATTTGACTAATACTTCTGTTTAAGTCATTCAAGAGTTTGATTCGGTCCGCAGACGTTAGTTTAACTACGTGTTTCTGTTTAAGTTACTCAATAGTTTGATTAATTTCCCTTAACTATCATCAATAACGAAATTTATAATTCCTATCAGAACGGTTCGAGAATTAATTCGTTTTTGCTCCTCCTAGTTTCATTAGATCTACATCTGAAATAATTTCCTTCGTCGCCCTTTTAGATCCTCACAAATAATATTGTCAAATTTAAATTTCTGCATGTTACTCCCGCAAAGTATGTGAGATTTTTGTTTTTGTAATTTTTATAATTATCTATTCTCCGAATACAGCAGAACATAATTACATATGATTATATACGTTATTTGTGTATTTGTAAACAATAAATAATATTTTTTTGGCGAATCTTTTTTCAAACTGCAAAATTTATGTATTCAATAACAGTCGCAAAACAATTAAAATAACTGAAACCCCAATCATGATGTTTTAGTCAAACGTCGATGACGCCGATGTTAAGAAACGTATACAATTTTATGAGGATATACCACCTTGTTAAACGAATCCCAAAATTGACAAAAATACTGTGAATACACAAATAGGTCCTATTTATGGTTCAGCCTGTTGTGTAATATGCTCCATTTTTACAAGCTTTAATTTGCTTTCTATTCCTCGTATAAGCATGGGTTGTGTTACCGCTTGAAATTTTTCTACCGATTCTTTAGAAAGATATAATTTGTTAACAAATATTTAATTTTATAGAGGTCTTACCGATATCCTTTTAAATTATATGCCCCACAAAACATATTATGTGTTTTGATACGTAAAAATGAATCGATATGAAACCAAATTATACATTTTATAGAAAAGTTTATTATTTTTCAACAGCGACACTTGAAAATCTTTTCCTTATTTAGAATTCATTTTAGCAATGCCAAATACATATTTAATGATAAAAATGCATATGCTATTCACATCGTATTGTGACATTATTGTAAAATAGTAAATTTGCTGGTAAAAAGCGGTGACATCTCAAAATTTTAGTTTCTTGCTTTCCATAGCAAAAATAAGAAATAAATCAGTGCAATGTCTAGTTCCTATTTAGTTCCTATTTAGCTAGTTCCTACAGAGGACTTTTTAAAGTGAAGACAACTTAAAATTTAGACTTTCTGTTCTACGTTAAATGATGACTTTAACATTAAAAATCCAGTAACATACTGCTTATATAGTAAAAGTGAATAAAAACATATACAAAATTTTGATTTTTTAATGTTTGTATTATTCTGGTATTGAAAAGAACCTATTTAAAATGTTTTACATTATTTCCACGGCAAATTATTTCTCGAAAAATAGAAATACGTAACCAAATTGCTTGAAAAATTATTACCAGACAGTTCACCAACACTTTTATCGGCAAGGAAATAAACCATTATTACGACATTTTAAGAATTAAATTTTTGTAAGTTTTATCAAACATTTTATTATTAACAATGCCCTCAATTAGGATATTGTTATATTGGTGGTTGTAAAAGTAAAACGAGAGTCAGTAATTGATGTTTCTTCAGATATTTTGAGGCATTTTATAAGCTTCGTTCATTTTTATGGATACTAAAAAGATTTGTTAATGATGGCTGACAAAATAAATTGAAACACTCCATTAAGCAACAGTACATAAAAGGAATTCTTATACCTATCTATAAAAAGAAGAAAGGCTTTATGTTTCATTCTTTATGTGATTAATGATTATACAAATGAGTAGGTAAATAAATTATTTTTATTTTCAATTAAAGTGGTAGAACTTTTCGAGATTGCAATTATCCAAATTTAAAATATTAAATTATAACGTTTAATGCAGTATGAACCATACATTACATACAAAATAAATATTGGAACGAACCTCTATAGAAATCCTTGCATTCTCTTTAGTTGACATCATGAATTTTTAAACACTTAACATAAATGTACAATCCACCGTCTGAGTACCACCTCATAAAAGGGTTATTCGGGCCCAGATTCATCGAGCAACAGCAAAAAGCACCCGAACTTTCTTTAACCCACGCCGGAGGCTTAGTACTTTAGGCCTCGAAAAACACGAGAGGCGTGGGAAGCGGCGCCGCGGCGCGAGCCCCATTAGCCGGCTTACAACCGCGCTTACGTCATATAAGAGGAATAAATTTTCTTTTAAATTTTACCAATACAATAAAATAAGTAAAGTGACAGACATAAAAATAAGCACATGCATTATTCAATCGAAAATATCAACGTAGCAGGAAGTGTGTACGTTTTATGATAAAGGACGAAAATATTATTAGATGATATGTAGAGTTCAAGGATATAAATTCAACAACAAGTCTACGTTTTGATGTAGATTTATTGTAAGAAAAAAAATGTGACTAGAATTTTCCCGTGCCAAGAACTCGCGATTAAAACCGATCCGGTGTCCGCAACGAGGAAATCGTTCGCACGAAAATCACCTCGTCGTGAGGCTAAATCTCTTATAGGGTCCAGTGGTAGCGTTAATGATTGTACTCGAACGCTATTATCGGCGGAACCGTAGCGCTCAAGAAGCGGTTCTACTTAAAGTGTCTCTTATTTTGTTGGCAATCTCAACCAGTAAGTACGTGAGCGTGTGTGTAAGGGGGTATCTTACTATGCACTATATTTTCAGTACATTTGTGATCTTCGCATAATGATTGAAAACAAATTCTATGAATATTTAAATCAAAATTTATTAAAATCAAAGTTCCGGTATGCGGTCTATTTGTTTATACATTAATCGTAGTAATAAATGGTACACTGTGTTAAAGTAATACGCATTGTTCAAAAGTATAAATAATTTTAAATATTAATAGTAATAGTTAGCTTTCGCCTGCAACTTTTCCTGCGAGTCGCAGGCGGGTTGCACCAAAAGCAAAAAAAAAATGTTTTTGCTTTTGGTGCAACCCAAATAGTTTTCTTATTATTGAAAAGCTTTTTATTTACACTAAGCGAAAAAATGCAATAAGTGTTAACAGATACATATATATAGAAAACAATTCAAATAAAGCCAATTTAAAACCATAAACTTTAGTCTCGGACTTCTGCCATCTTGCCGATCAAATAAATCACTTTTGCATGAGAATGTGCTATTTATGTAACAGTCATACATTTTCTCTTTTTGTCGTTATTTTGAAAAAGAGAAAAAAGATGCCAATTATTTGAAACATTGTACCTAATACTTGTACTATGAGGCAGAAAAGTATTACGGAAGTCTAAAATTAGAAGAGAACATCTCAAAGAGACTGTTAAGGGTCTTACGCGGGTGATACGCAAAAATAAAATGTGGAATGCAAATTTATTCCCGCAGTCTAAACGTTACTACGTCGTCCCCTTGAAGCACCTTATCGCGGGCCCTTACGAGTATGTTTTACGTGCACTTTGTTCAAGAACACACGTAAGGTACTGCGACATGAGACACCTGCCGACGACGCCCGGGGGAATACCGAAAAATGAATTCTATGCGGCCGGTGACGATAGAACGAACCTTATGAGAAGGACACAAGATTGAAATTCTTTTGACAGTCTCGTAATAGAATGGTACACACTGCACACGTGTTAGAGAGCTGGCCTTGTCGATGGGTTCGAGGATAGAACTCTATTGTCTGATTTCATAAATAAATATAAAGCTAAATGAAGACCACAAAAAAATACATTTAATATAATTAATTTATGCACTCTTTTTACTTAATAATATTATTGAATATGATTATTCTGGACTATTTTACATGCAATCCGCGTACGATGGCTTTGAATAGGTACTTGTGGTTTTACCTTCACGAGGTAGTGTTATATATGTAGCGTTTTAAATTTGTCGGTATTTGCCACAAATCTCAATAATTTACTTTCTCTGCAACTTCCCGAGTCACTAGTGGTTTACCATAAACTATATTTGCATTAGCTTTTAATGTCGTGTTACCCAACAAATCTACTTATTGTTTGATAGCTTTCTCTAATTGCTCCGAAATAACTTCGAATAAGAGCTGTGTTTATCTGATACAACAATAGCTTTCAAAAATTTTGAGAAAGGTGGCTTTTGAAAATAGTTACGATTCGAAAAAATATTAAAAGTTTGCCAGTGAATATCAAATTACGGAAAAAATAATTGATAAGTGACTAACAACAAAAAAACTGTCAAAATTATTCGTCACACGGCGAACTCATTTTGCAAAGCCTATTCAATATTCGATACAGAAAAAAGTATGATGAAATTTATGACCGTAAATAAAAAGACTAAAATGATTAGATATTTTATATATTATTATCTGTATTTAATAGTTTCTAATACATAGGATGCACTAAAATCTCTAAACTCCAGGTTTGACGTTTTGGTAAATTTGGAATATTATATTTTCTAAAACCTTTGATATTATTAATTAACTTAGTTGCTTTTGTTTATATATAAAGCAGATGTTTTTTTAATTCCAAATGGAATTTTCTTATCCATAGCAAAATTAAAATTGACGTGAAAAGATTTTGGGACGAATCTTAAAATTTCCCTTTGGCCTTAACATTTCACCGTGTGACTGCAAAATACTTTTCGGAGGGTATTGTCTCGTCTGAATACTTCATTATATTGTCAGGTGACTAAAGAAAAGAAATTGACTTATGATCTTTGGGGATATTTAGGATGATTTGAGGATTGGTATGAGCCAAATCCATAAAAAAAATAGATCACAATTTAAAATGAATAAGCTTTTTTCCCCTACATTATTCATGGGTGCGTTTTGCACAGAACAGAATAAGCTTATATTGATTGTTGCAAAAATATGTTAATAAAGTATGCACGGACTGTGAGATAATAGGAGAAGTGATATGGATTCACTGTTACGCTTTAAACACAAAAAAAAAAAAATCTTATAAATGGGTATTCGAAAGTGGCACCAAATAACAAGAGCCACCGAAGTGGACATGAACTGTGGGTAAAAATAAATGCCTTTTTTCTCCCAGAAAGATTAATTTTCCTCGATTCCGCTTAAAAAACATTTTTTTTTATCTACTGAAAAACTTTTAAAAACTTCAACATAAATCACTGTGAAAAATCATCCTGTTACATTATGACAATGCCTCCACTAAAACAAAATCATTATTAGCTTCTCAAAATGTGTATGTAGTTCGTGACCAAACACAGTGTGGACTTTCGAAGCTTGAGCTTATCTATTTTCCGAAAAATGAAAGAGTTCATGAAGTTTCCAAATTTGTAAAACTATAAAAGGTTGTAATACTCTTCAACACACACATGAATATAGTGAGAATGTTGGGGTCTAGCTCCTATTAATGTACTATAGGTACACTAAACGTATGTAAGAAATGATAAATTGCGTATGGATTGTAAATTTAATGTATTTATTTCAACTAGTTACATTAATGCAAAAAAGGTGAGTACAGATGACGGTTTGTATCTTAGTGTTAAGTGATAGTGCCGCCTCGTACCCCTCCGTCGCACGTCACGGGCCTACCGCCGTTGTACAGCCAACAGAGAATTATATTTTTATAAAACCGTGAGAATCATATTTCATGAAAACCGACGTTTTATAAATTCGAAGTACGTACAAAACGTCAAGGGGAATATTCTTCCAAGAAACGAATCTATTACTTTTTAATATACTGTTTTATTCATGAGCTGTGAAAAATAATCAATGTGTCTCATGTCGTAAGCAGTAGCATATTTAAAAAAATTTGCTCTATGTCATTTCGTTACAAACTGTTACAAAATGTATTATATTTAAATTATGCATAAAGTGCATCCTGTGGACTACTGAAATATATTCATTCATAGACTTTAATCAAAATTGACTGAATATCATTAATATTTTCATATACGGTTTTTTAAATACGTATGAACATTTTAATTCGAATACAATTATTATAATCAGAAAACACTACATTAAAGCTTTTTGTCACATAATTCGAAAATCCTCGAATCATAGGTGGTTTACAATTCATATTTTTTTTTTGGAACAAACTGCCTAAAATTATTTTCGATCTTTAATAAAAAAAAAATAGGCTTATTTTTGAACTACCGCACGATCATTTGTTGTTTTCTATAGACATCCTAATCACATAACAATGGTTTTTCATATATGGTTTTTGTCTTACTGGGATGGAGTCTCCATTGTAATTCACAACGGCTTTTTGTGAACTTTTAATCAAATAATTTCCAAGAAGCTCTTTTTAGAGCTAGCCTACATCAGAAAAATAAGCTTTGTGCAAAACTTCATGTTTCTCGATCCAGCCGCTTCGGCTGTGCGGTCATAACAGTTTATCAGTTATACTTTTATATACAGATTAATTGCAACAAATACAAACTGCGAATAATTACTTTTCTTCTTCCTTTGGTATTTTCTGAAGCAATAAAAAAATCACTAATGAAAATTAGTCACTTCTTCAGTTAATCAATGCTACCAGTGCTTTTATTGTTTATGTCCGTTTAACTGTGCGTAAAATTTTGCGATGACTATATTCGATCCCAATCCGGTTCTCGATTTTGAATTCGGTCCTGCGCTCTATGCCAACGCTGGTACCATTAACCGATATCGGTTCGTTCTTGAACACTACTGCTATTTATTATTCTAGATTTATGGATTTTCTTTAAAATATTGCATCCTTTTTCGAATTCTAACAGATAATAATAGCATATTCTAATTTACCACTATACAAAACTTGATTACAATCCATTCAACTGTTTCGAAGATTATCCCGGACATTAAAAGGCGCATGCACTTAGTTATATTTATATGAAGAGATTATTACACGAATCACACGTCCAATAGCCTAACTATTAAATCGTGTAGCAGACACAATACAGCCATTCTACCTAAGTATCCGAACAACGGAATAGCGAAAACAACACAGCTATTACTTCCCGAGTCGGCACGACCGGGACTCGAGCGTCCAGCCATTATGCGCACGCTGTTCCGTCTATCCCATACCAAATAGGGCCCAGAGCGTGCTCGCGTCGACTGGCCGCTGTGCGCGGGCGCCGCTCTGACGGACAGCGGGTTAGTGGCCGCCGGCGCGTTAGCCTCCTGACACTTCTCAATATAGCCCGCCTATCGCCGTTTACGCTAATGCGGATATCGTTTCGACTAATGGCACCATGGTATATGTTTACAAAGCATTAAAATTTAAAAATGACATTTAAAATCTTTTAACGTATATTATACTTATTAAAACAGTTGATGATCTGGAGTCACCCGAACACTTAAAACACGCGATATTTAGCTTTTACATACCGATGCCAAAATTCCAAGGTAGATGAGTAATTGTTTTCTGTCCCTCATTATTTTTTAGAATTAAAAAAATATACTGCTCTATAAATTGAAATATTTAAGCTCTTAGCTTGTGGAGATTCTATAATCCGGTTGTCATTTTTTCTAAACAACATTAACTCATACTACAAATCGGGTTATCTCTATACAAATTCTAATAAAAATCTTATCTATCTACTATAAACAATTTTTGTCTGCCGTCACACCCTCAACATTTTAGTTTTTCGCCGTCTCTGGCTACCACATATTAAGAATAATACCATAAAATTATGTATACGCACACCGATTATTTAAGCCCAACTTGAAATTATTATTTCTAAAAGAGCTGACATACCATTTAGGAACATCTGAAAGTACACTACCAAAGGATAATATAGGTAGGAAAATTTCTGGTATTACCGTCAAAACCAGTTAACTTTTGTTTGGTAATATGTTACTCTGATTCAAATATGATAAATAAATATTATTTCACTGGCTTATTATTGTCTCAATAGTTCTATAAAATGCTATAAAATGAAATTTTACTGTACTTAATAATATCTGTAACTCTTGTAAATGTTTATCACTATAAGCATTTTAAATTTTTTAATCCTATATAAACATTTTTATTATAATATGGTGTTATAAAAATCTTCATGTGGACGAATTCATAGCGTCTTTACCTCTTCAAAACTTCGTTTTAGAAAAGCTTTAAGAGTTTGAATATCATTCTTTTTAATATGCCAAAGTTAATGCCCAAGAACAGAAAATATTAGCTTGTCCTATTTTACAGCAATTAATTTGCTTCACGATATTTATTAATAATTAAAAGTTATACAGTCACCGATAATGCTATACTGGTGTGCAACGAATGATTAAGTTAATGTTATTAAAAATGCTATCGGTCGACATAGATTTACAAATATCTTCGTAACGTGATACATACGTATACCCATTACATATTTTTTTAACGGACGTTAAATTCGTTTTCTAAGTTTCATATAAAATTTGGTTACTAATTTTATTACGTCAGTACAATTTTAGTGAACTGGTTTGATAATGCCATAAGAAGTTCAAAAAGATTAAATAATTAACGTTTATATAACAATAGTCATCGTAATTACGAAATATTTTTTAAGGATTACTTTTAGATACATGTATTTTTAAATCGACTAATAGACATATTAATTTTGATTCGTTGCAATTCGTTCTTTTTAAATATTTTAAGTTAATAATATTCCTGTAATGTTACAACTATTTATTACGCTTAAATTTTGTTTCCAATTACTACACCCCCAACACTACACTTATAGCTCTTAGTTCTAAGTGTGAGTATATCTGTGTTGCGTGCATGTGTGTCTGTATATTTTGTTCATAAATTCAAAACGTTGATATCTGCAACAGAATCTATAAGCTGAGCAGATCATATAGGGTTAATCTACGTAAGCCCTATCCGCTATATACTCATGTCCAGTACCGTACCGCCCACGGCGAACGCACGCCACGGCGTTCGAAACGTCTGTGAATATGTACAGAAATGTAATAACCTCTGCAGGCGATTAGTAAGAAAGGAACTCTGTCTTCATTCAAACAGAGCTTAGAATTAGACGATACGAGACCTTGTAAACGCCATTAATTTCTTATGAAAATACATTCTAGGAGTTAACACAAAAATACAAAACAATTCTGCAAACATCATACAACAGACAGACATACCATGCGCTGCCTTATATGGATGCTTCGTAGAAGTAACCCCCAAGTGGATGCAAAACTTTCCGAATTAATTCAGAAATTGTAAGCTAGCCTCTAAATAGCTGTTGCTAGTTATTTATGCAATGTAATTTAACTTTAAATATTGTTCAATACGACTTTTATTATAATATGAATTTCAACGAAACTTAGTTACGTAGCTGACTTATTAAAAGTTAATTATTTTGCTTACATAAATATGTATATTAAGGGTTTCAATGGTAATAATTATTTATTCAGTAAGAGAGCGACGACGATTTTTAGAGAGGGAACTTATTTTAAATGCAGAGTAAGCAAAGAATTCTATATTGAATTACGAGAAAAACGAGTGGTCTAAAAGGATCCTGAACGTAGTGAAGGATTCGAAGGTTTGATATGCAAATTTGCTTTATGTCGAAATATCTTTTTGCCTATCCACTAAGGAAAACTTATTATATTTAATAAAAATAATTTAGTTTGTCTTTAAACGATTATATTTTCTTCGTCTAAAGTCTTAAATATTTTTTCTTTAATTGAAAGATATATTTTTAATTCTTTTTATTTAAAAATCTAATTTGACAAATGAGTCAAATAGAGAAATTAGTCAAATAGAGAAAACTAATTTCTCTATTTAAACAGTAATTAATTTTAAGTAAATTTAAGTAAATTAATTACTGTTTGGTGTTAATAACATGTATCAGTAATTTTTACAAAAAAAAATTTTTCCTGTTTTCGAGCCCAAAAAGTAATTTTTTTGAACTGGATAGATAAAAATACTTTTCCAACCTTCCAACACGGAACTATATGACACGTTATGAAACAAAACTATTTTTGTCCATCTTTTTTTTTAATTTCATTTTTTGCTTTTCTCCAACATTATGAGTGTAAAATCACTTACTGATCACTTAGAATCTTTTTTATTAATAAAAATTTTTTTATCAAAAAAAATATTCAAATAATTTGAAGATGTTACACATAGAACACGTAATCGTTAGTACATAAATAAAATTTAAATAGTTCGTCTTAAATATAATCTGTAGGTTTTCTTTTATGGAGAAGTAAAAACTTGTGTATAACACACCAGAACAAAATCGTTCACATATTACATCATTGAATACCGTACTATATTCGTGACTATACTCATTTGTTCTCTTAACGAATAAGACCTATTCTCCTAAAGAATAAATAAAGTTCGGATAGGAGTTATTTTGCACTCCTAACACTATTCTTCTAATGTGGAACCAAAATGTAACGGTCGCCTTGGAACGTGAGGAATTTTCTATAACCGACAACGTGAATTTTAACATGGGTGGACAGGAATATTTTTAAAGTCATATCTCTTCGAGCTTATTTAGACACCGGTCGAGAATCGTAAGACTCGTCGCTAGTTGCACGAACGGATATAATGCACTCCGTACCTTGTTACACTTATGAGAGCAACTCAGAATGGGTGAAACGGGACGTTTAACATTTTTTGAGCGGTCCGCGTGAACTCTGGCCGAGTTGGCTTCGATCAAAGTTACGCAATCATTTTGATTTTTTCTGTAGGCGTCAGATAGTTGTATCTACCGCTTATCTACTTACATACTATTATATACATATATACTACATGCATACATCCTACCACACTTTAATAAGTCGTTTTGGTTGATTTTGAAACTAATATCGTGATGATTATCGCGTATTTTTCTCGCGTATTTTTCTGCACGTTGGTGACTGATTTGTGAATGCTGCTGTGACATAAATACTAGTCATAATGCTCGGTGAATGTGACATTGAATAGATTTTTTTTTTGTAGTTGTATAAATATTATACTATTAAAACAACAAGCCGCAATGAAAATTGAAGATATATATGTGTCTGTGTGCGTGCGTGCGTGTATATTTAAAATAATTTCGCGCAGTTTTATTAGTTAGTATTTTTGTCGTTTTTTCCTATATTACATTGATAAAATTAGTAAATAGAGACAAATTATCAAAATAAATAATAAGTTTTTAGACATTGAACATACAAAACAATTATTTACATTTTCTTTTTAAATAAACAACCTTTAAATGGATAACATAATAAATGAATTTTCCTGGCTGAAAGGTGAAAATTATATTTTCCTTTCTTAAATTATAGGAAAACTTTTGCTATGCTTAGAATTCAACTTTAGAATTACCTCGGTGCTCATAAAATAATTTTTAAATCTTGTGTTTACTCCGGGTTCAAAATATTTTTCGCCGAGAAAATCTACTTTCTTCTCTTACTGAATAGATAACTATGATAATTATGGCAAAATTAATTTCTACCAAAACGATAGTGATATTAATAATTGATGAAAACGATTGTGATACACAAATAGGGGGTCATTGCTGTCTCATTATAAGGATTCTTGACTTTTAGTTGCGACATTGTTTAATGACATCATCGATAAGTAAGTAAATCAAAACAAAGTGTTTGCTTTAGAAATCGGCAAATCGCAAATCGAGCACTCGTGAAAATGGTAGTAAACTGGATACATCAGATTTTATTAAAGTGAAGTAAACATTCAAGAAAACTACCATGGATATTAGATTAAGTTGAATTGCGTATTTATTAGTCTTGTTGTCGATACTGTCTTTAAAACCGTTTCTCGCGACAACAAATGTCAACAGTTCCCTATCAAATGCTCCGATTATTGTCTAAATAAACCTTTTATAACTTTTGAACAGATTGATAGGTTAAAGCGCAGTTTATGGAATTCGAAAAGAGTTCATTCAACTTAAGCTTTTTGGCAATGTGAACAAATTCCGCCCGGTAGAATTTGTAAAACCTCAAAAAGAGGATTTTTAGAAAAATTAGGCTACTATATCGATTGATACTAAAATCTAACAATCTTTTTTTCCCAATGAAGTCGCATGATTGCTGCAAAACTGCATAAAAATCAGTTTATTTTCTCAGAGAAACAATCGTTATTATAAGGAGTAAAATTTTCCATCCAGTGTTTTCTTCTCAATACTTACTCTTACATAACTGTATAGATAAATTCTAAAATCCTTTTTATCGTTTATCAAATATCAGGTCTCTTCCATAAAAAACAACGTCGATCAACGCAAACTGCATCAAGATCGGTTGGTTCCTTTGAAAAATATCGTTACTGAAGAATTTGAAAGTATTTTTTTAAAAATAACTATTAAATTTTTTGATGGATTTATGTTTGGTATTCGGTCATATTTTTTTGCTTAAAAGACTACATCGGATGCCACAAAGCGAATGATGCTTGAATGAAGCATTCGAAACATATCGTAATTTAAAAATAAAAAGATTGTGTTTTGTGACCCAAATCTACATTTTTAAACTCGTATAGCTCAAAACTTATTCAAACTGTAAATATAAGCATGGAACCTCAAAAAAATACTATAAATGTTTTTTTGTGCTAGCAAAGTTTATAATTTTCTGTTACATAGATTTGTGAACACTTTGAACTCGATAAAATATAAGTTTCAGGGATGGCAAGGAGGGTCAAACGTCTCTAGTTATTTTATAAGTTCAAAAACTTACAGAAAACTAAATTTTCGAACTTAAGGAGCTCGGAAACACACCGCTTAATATAATAGAGGAAAGTTTTAAGGATCGTCTGCAGAGTCGACCGTTTTTCAGATTCTTAGACTCCAAAAAATTAGAAGGTTCTCAATGCGACCGTATTTTTTTGGGTATTTTATGCAATAGCTTCGCCATTTATGAGTGGATCTTAGAAATATTTCTCTTATTGAGAAAAGTTTACCGTCACAGTAATCCCATTCGAATTTGGTTACCAAATCGGGGCGCTTCAAAGACTACCAGCGTCCCCCAGTTTCATCAACGCAGATTCGATAAAAAAGTTGTTTCGACATCGTTTGGTAAGCGTCCATAAATCAAATTTCGTCTATGTACGCAATACTTAGAATTTTTGTTATGTAGAGGGTTACGTCTATAAGCTCTCTTCTGTGAAAGTCTATGAGCATTTTCTATGAGCGTGTTGATCGTTCTCGTTTGATAAAGCTGTCACTACCTTTTCCTTATTTTTGCGTAAATAACTTTTCAGAGGTTACGAGACGGCGGCGACCACTTACTTCCGGGTAACTCGAGTGCTCTTTTGCCTCTTATAAGTCTTATTAAAAATCTTACATCAACGATGCTGCTCCGATTGAGCAATGCTTTTTGTGTCTACTCATAGTTTAATTATAAAGCTTAACTAATTTATCACTAATCAATCAATCAAAAGGTTTTGTTTGTTTAAGACCCCAGAAATAATTAATAATTATAAATATTTAAGCAATAAAACTGTATGCTTCATTTTATAATTAATTTTTGTATGTGACTAAAATTATAGTTTATAGGTTTTATCTAGTGAAAATTGTAGGTCTACACAGTACGATCTACCAAAAAACAACATAAATAAGTAAATCTAGTTAGTATTTGGCTTTCAATTTGGGGGTTTTTATTTTCCCTTTTTATTTAATTTTCTTATTTTAATACAACAGTCAAACAATCAAAAGTTTCTCGAAAAGTTACGTTTCTAAAAGAATTTTCAATTCATAATGTTCAAACACAAAAAATATAAACAAATATATTCGTGAATGTGTTATAAATAATTAAGTTTTGTTATGCACCTAATTAATATTTGTACACAAATAAATTTTAATTCTGAAGGGCAATTTTGTTTCATAACCAACTTTGCGATTTTGATTTGCACTACAAATTACTCATGCGGTCGGGTTAATGAACTGGCTTCGGACTAAAAGGTACAATGGAACTTACTTTTACAACTCACTAGCGCTATAGTGTGCAATTTAATTTACGCTTTAAGCTCTATAGGAGTTTCTAATTTAATAGTTTTAACTGCCGACTTCAACGGAACTTGCCTGTAACGTAGTGACATAGACAAACAATTTATATCAACTAGTAGTCTAATTGACAAGGGCAAAATCGTGTTAATTCTTCATAAAGGTCCTAAAAATATATGCGATAGTTCATTGGATTCGGAATGACGTCAAAAAAAATGTATTCGCACGATAAAAATTGCAAAAGTTATTAACAAATTAAAATGAAAAAAAAAATATTTTGTTTTTCGGCAATTATTGAAAAACTATTAATATTTAAGTAATAAAAAAAAGATTCATAAAGAGGAAAAAATGTCTTAAAAAAACCTTTTGTTCCCGGAACTCTACCTCCATTATTTATAATTTTAATTTAGTGCTGAAAATAGGGCCCTGCGCGGCCGATACAATATGGCTGCGCTACCGCTCAACAAAGTCTATCACATAAAATATTTTTTTTATAGGATTAAATATTAATATTAAAATTTAAAGAAATTATGGTGCCATTAGAACACTTCAAAGAATAAAGTACCGTAGGATTTTTTTTTAGTTATACAATTGTTAACCAAGTAACTATTCGCGGACTTTCATTTTTACAGAAGACGGTACAAAAGTTTAAACTAGTCAATAAATTTTTGGCTTCTTGGAGCTCTTATTATATATATATATACTTAACAAGAACACTTAATAAAAGTATGTTAAATTTGTGCATTTTGTTTATTATAATTTTTTAACTTAACAAAAAATGAAAATCCTTAATAATGTTGCTAAAAAAATTTTTTTTTATCAAATTTTGAGTTATGGCTATTTTTGCATTTCATAGAGGCATTAACCAACGTTGAAAAAAATATTTTACAACATTCGTTAATAAATTGTTCATGAACAAATGGACTAGTTTAATATTGTAAAAATTTTTTTTACTGTTTTGTTGTCATGGAAAATAAAGATCAAAAAAAACTAAATTTCTTAAAATTTTTATTTAATTGTTTAAAACTGTTTTTTATATATATTTTTATTGATTAGATAATTAGTTAAGAAATGTTTTTTTCTTTAAAATCATAATAGATATTTCTCAGTAGAGAACCCAATTTTTTTTATAAATTATTTAATTGTTTATTAAGTTAACAATCTACTATAAACAAATTCAGATGACCGTTATATTTTTTTCGAGGATTAAAAAGCATTACAAAAAACCATGTATAACAAAATGGTAAAAAAAAATTTTACCATTTATTTATACATGTACGCTAGTACGCATGCACGCAAGCACGCAAGCACGCAAGTACGCAAGTACGCAAATACGCAAGCACGCATGGATGCAAGTACGCATGTATGCAAGTATGTATGTACGTAAGTACACATTGTACTTCAGTACACAAAAAATAGAACTCCATTACGGATAGTTTAACGCGTTTGCCACAAAACATTATTTTATTTATGACAATGCGCAGGACCCCATTCGCTTTACTTCTCCTATTTATCACCTATACTTTCATTTCAATTAGCCACTCGTGATCACCCTCATTATTAAACGAACAAACTACGTAGGTTTCGATGACTAATTACTTGATTACTCATCAAAATTGAAAGTACTCAGCTGCACAATCCTCTACTTTTGATAAAATCGTGCTACTATTAATTATTCCCTAGTACGAATCCTCATTAAAGTATGGACGAGTCGCCCGTCTGGCGGCCTTTTACGTAGCGCTCCCGGAGTTCGCGTGACTCCCCGCATTTGTAAACCCGCCGCGAATGCTGAGCCGAGATACGCCGAACAAGAGGCGCGGAGTTACTGCTTTAATTTGTTCCTTTCAATTAGACCGACTAGTGTTCACTTCTGCGATATTACTTTTGTGATTGTTATTTTCTATGAGAAGATAAATTTTACGTAGATATTACGTATAGAAAATTACAAATAGCTGCACGTAAGTCCTTATACGTATCGTTTTAGGCACGGAGTGAATAATTTACACAAATGGTGGTGTAGTAGAGTAAAAAAAACAATAAGTATGACCGCGCTTCAGTAGAACTGGCCGCAAATGGCGCCGATCCGATATATTTTGTAACAGTTTTTAATTTCTAAACTATATTTTTGATTTGAATCAATTGTTTTTTCAACCCAACACCGAACACAGATTACAGCCCAACTACACTTCTCCTCGCTTTGTGAAGGGACCTCGCGTACGCTTGCGTGTTCATCTGCTGCACCAGCGGTGACTTAATAATGGTCTACGAACATTCGGTTGTCTTCGTGGAAACATCTCGCACACGTTTCATGTGTCTGTGAAACACTTCTTACAAATCCAAAATTATCTTCGCTTTCTGACGATCTTTGTAATTAATCTTGATTGTAACAATGAATAGAAGTTGTAAACGCGTCATTCGGTCAGAACTCACATACCCTACGTAAGACGAGGAAAACAATGATAATGAGACACCTGTTTCGTTGAGTAGATAGTGTCTTGTCTTGTGTTGTATATTGAACATAATAAGTATTGATAAAATGTAGGCTCAATTTTTTTTGGATTTTTGTAATTGAATTTAATATAAAATAATATAGCGTATCGTATACAATGTAAAAGCACTGTGTTATGCCAATGAAAATCATACCGTGTATACCGATATCCATGTAATACTTTCATAAGAGCCAATAACTACAAAACTTCTTTATGTCGTCAACGAAACTTGGACTCCATCAATTACTAATTCAGCAATATTTTATTTTGAAATGTCTTCATATATGTGACATTTTAGAATAAATCTCTAGACTAAAGCAAAATATTTTTTTTCGTTTACGATTTAAGGATAGCAATGTAAGAAGTAACATTTCCTGTTATCGAATTGAATATTTAGAACTCGATTGGTTCATAAATTAAATATTGTTACTCTAAAACCAATTTATAGTAGAGATAATAACAGTACTAGAGGATAAAAGGACAAAATGACAATCTTCGAACATTTAATCGAAAAAAAACTATGATTGCTTCATTTTGAATCATAACTGCTGTAATATAATAAATATTGTAATTCTATTATCAGTATTTTAAATACCTATGTTCCGTTTGTAGAATGCTTTTATAGAACGATAAAACATTTTTTACGTGCACTCCATTACTGCGGGATGTTTTTAAATAATCTTAATAAAAACCTTTATTCGTCAACCAAAATACAACACTGATTTTAGCTTAAATACTATATAAATATATAATTTATATATATTTATATAGTATATATTATACCATGTAAATATATATATATAAACTAAAATAAATAGTGAAGAGTAAAGATCAAGCAGAAATAAAAAATTGTTATAATAATTATGTACATAGACAATATTCAGTAACCATTTTCTTTTTTTCTTTCTTTATTACATTTCTTCCACTTATTTCTTTATTATTCTTTCAAAATAAGATCGTCTTCCTATTTTTTGTAGCACTTCCTTTTTGTCTTTTTCCATTCCTAGGATACCACTCCACTATGTCCTTCACCCATTTTCTTAAATTTCTTCTCAATAATGTGTCCAGTCCAACTTCCATTTGACACGTTTTATTTTTGATAGAATATCGTTAACTTTTGTCCTCTTCCTTATTTTTGACTCTTCCACCTATCGCTAAGTCATATCGTTACCAAGCTATCGATTTCTAGTTATATTGGTTTGTAGTAGGCCCAAATTTGTCACCTATTAGTAAACCATGTAAGTATACACGAGTTATGCAGTTTGTTTTTCACATGCATTGGCATTGTCTCATTCTTAAATATTTCTTTTAGCAACCAGTAGCGTTTCTAGGTGTTTCTTATTTTTTTATCAATTCCTTTCAAGTATTGGTCTTTCGTCGATAATAGTTGGCCTAACTATATGTATTCATCGACATATTCGTTTATCTCTTGTCCTATCTTTATCCTATTTTTATGTTTTTACATTTGTCATTATTTTTATCTTCGTTGGATTCATTACTAGTCCTGTTTTCAATATTTATTTGCTGTAATATTTCTGCTTTTTCTGCAAATATATTATAATGTCTTTAGCAAATGTCAAATGGTTCAGGTTTTTTCCGTTTACTTTTATTCGGAAATGGGATTAACATTTAATTGCAATACAACTACTTCAACGCACGCGCAGTCGCAACTGAACCCTTGCAAGGTCAAAAATCGTTAGAAATTTATTTCTCTGATATCGTCAAGAATTTGTCGTGTTATCGAAACTACATTATATTCCTCACAATATCACACGACAGTTTATTCCCACGCGCGATCGTAAACGAGTAAAGCTCGGGTTCGAATAACGCTTTTATTATACCAGTTCGATTAGCTATCGCGCGGACGAACTCGGTTATTTATCACCGAGCGCCGCGGTTAGGCTGTAAAGCGATAACCATCCCTTCAAGCACCGCCGGAGCTCACAACCGACGCCGGCGCACGCGCACGCGCTCCGTCCCGTCATTTCATTTCGCTCTCGGAGTCTTCAACGTTTAAGAATTTATAGGTTTCTAATAGCCGTCCGGGTCCGAGCGAGCGACAACGTTAAAAGCGCTCTAAAATTTAATTGACCCCTGGATTAGTTTCACAGATGACGTTCAATATTTTACGACGCGCCTACCCATTCAGTGGACGACTTCATTTTACTTATATGGATACAACATTAGAATATCCGGTAAATGTAGCAATTTATTTTATAAATTTGTTATGTTAAATTTATTTTATAAATTTGTTATGTTAAATTTATTTTATAAGCTTGTTATGTTAAATTTATTTTATAAATTTGTTGTATTAAATTTATTTTAAGATATGTGAATATTTTTCAAGCTAGGAACAAAATTAGTTCGTTGTATTATATGTAAAGTAGTCAAAAATATTACTTTTTCAAATTATTCGAAGGAGAACTGCACATATCAAACCATGCAATACAGACAATAAGTAGCGATCTTGATCATTTTATTGATTGTAAGATTACAATTATTTAAGATTAAATAGTTTGTTTATAAATCTGACTATTTTCGTTTAATTATTATCGAGGGAATGTCGGATTGATAGTCATCTAAAAAATATCTACAACGAAACTTATTTCCATTCAATAATAGCATTAAAACTCGACGGAGCTCTTAACGCTTACATTCTGACGATTTTCGTTTATCTTGACTTTTTTGGTGCCTAAAGCGACGTGAAATCCATTAAGATACGTAAAACGATACATATCCCTTTCAAATGCACTCGTCCTTTTCTAGCCGTATTTCTCTTTCCATCTCGCGACGGATCTCGTGGCCTGTCCGCAGGTCTAAATGAAAAATACCTGCTGAGAAAAAGAAGGATAAGACAATATGGCAAAGACCTTCGTTGGGACTAACAGTAAATTCCTTTAGCGACCTATAGCGCGATGCGATAAATTATATGTGCGTTTGCATACTATATTTTACGATACGGATTACTTATAGGTTTCGGATATCATCTATGTTTTTCGTACTGTTTCAAATTAATTCCTTTTTAATGTTAAAACAATATCATATTTTTTTTCTAATTTTTCATACATTCATGACAGTCAGGAGGATTTTTATATTAAATTACTGTTATATTAGATTTTAAGCAAATTACTATATCAAGTGAGCGGAAAATACAATTATTGTACTATTGTAATGAATTAGCTGTCTTTATTTAATTCGATCGACAAAAAAAATATGTAAAGTTATAATAATTATGTAATTAAAATTTATGCGATTTCAAGTTATGTAATTCTACGTGCATATAGAAAAAACTCACATTCCTATACCACTTAATCAATTTTAATCTTTTATATCAATTTTAGTATTATGCTTCCGGTCTATAACAAAAAATTCAATTACACCTGCGCAAGAGTAAAGAAAAAGTGCACGCGCATCTATCAAATCATATGGTTCTATTTAATACGAGCACAGGACCTCTACACTTATCAAATAATTGTAATCTTAATTAGCTTCTTAGCTTGTCAATAGCCATTAGAGCAGAGGTATAGTGCACTAATGCTTTTAAAGCGACCATCACAAGCTCGAGAGGCATCAAAGAATGATCCATTAGCATCTAAGTCGTGGTTTCTTTTTGTAACAGTACACTCGAAAGCCATCTAAGAACCCTTAAGGATAGTATTTTACGACGGTGAATATTACACCCATTCAAAATTTATGAAACGTTTCTCGACGTAAAAAATGTCGTTATTTTCTGTGGAAATGCAGTAACATAAATATGTACAGCCGTATTATGGACCATATAATATTTGGTTACAGCGTGCTACGGAAAGTTCTATACCTAGTTCAATGGGTGTTATTTGAAATATAATATTTATGGTTGATCAGTTTTATTATTTATTATAAAGTAAGAGGTGTCCAGTTATATAGACATTATTTTCAAATCTGCCTGGTGGGAGGAAATGAACATTCGTATCTCAATAATCTTAAAAGTTCAACTTGTAGATGTTTATAGGATTCTTGTTGACTACGGTCAACAAGAAACCGTTATAGTTTCGCTATGTGCGTCCGTTTAACCGTTTGTTCGCGACTTAACTATGTGACTCTTAGCGCTAAAACGCCGTAAAGGGTATATATTAATCACACAACCAATAAAGTGATAGAATCTTGACAAAAATTTTTTGAAAGAACCTTCCTACACGTAAAATAGAGATATTTTTTTCTCGTCTATCCCATGTGTGGTAACTTACAACAATTATTTTATTGGTTATTGTGATGGCAGCCTCCACCTTCCTCTTCAGTCATGGACCTGTAACTTTTGATAGCTGTGTGTAATATTTAATACGAAAAAATAGCCAAACCTAATAAATTACGTTAAAACGTCATTCACTTACGTATAAACGAAGAAGATTAAACTCCGTGCGGTTAAGCAAATTCATAATCATTAAGTGGTGAGTAGAAGTTACGACACCATGATGTAGAATAGCTATAGTTAAATAACTTATTCAAAAACTTTGGGGGTCTGTGAAACCTATTTATCATCTTAAAGTTCTAATTTTTGTTAGAGAAGTGTTTTACCCACTACCAGGTAAATGGTTTTTCTTGTATAAGTATATGCAAAAATTTGCCACATTTATATATATATATATGTATGACTAAATTAAAATGAAAACTATCACAGTACAGTAGTCTTTACAAGTAAATGACAGTCGATCAACTTACAAAATGTACTAAGAAAGTGTGAAACAAAATTTTGTAACAATTTCATAGACCATTGCTTGGATGTTGTCGATTTTATAAAATAGTAAATATAAGATATTAAACCATTTTAAAATTATGGAAATATAAAATCATAATAACCTTAACACCCGTCCTATGCGTGACCGTTTTTAGACATGATTAGCTGTTAAATCGTGAACTCAATTAATACGTGGGGCGCACTATAAATTTCTGGAACTGGCCTCTTACATAAAAAAATATATTAATAGTAATCATTACATTTGAAAATTCAACTCTTTGGCTAAATTATATAATTTTTTTTTTATCTATCTGTAAATTTAACATATGTGTAATTTTTAACATTCTGGTGTGATTTTAAAAATTACGTGTCCTTATCACTATGGATTGAAGTCGTTAAAATTTGAGTAGTATGATTTTCTTCGATTTTAACTGCAATTTGACTGCTGAGCAGACACTCGCTCGGCTTCAAACTGTTTTTGGCGATCGAGTACCATGCAAGACGACTATTTGTCACTGGTTTACAGAATTCAAGCGCGATCGTGTCAATCTCAGTGACGAATTCCGTTCCGATTGCCCGTCCACCGCTCTGAACAACAAAAATATCGATACGGTGCGCTGTATGATCGAGACAGACAGGTATCTGATCTACCATGGAATTAGAGCCCTCTTAGGCATAGGCATGAGTCAAATACAATCAATCCTACACAAACATTTGGCTATGAAAAAGCTGCGCTCATGGTGGATCCCATACAATATGATTGAAGCTCATAAAACGGACCGCGTCACTTGGTGCAATGCCATGCTTATCAGATTCAAGGAAGGGATGTCTAATTTGGTGTGATACATAGTGACAGGTGACAAAATTTGGATTAATTGTTAGTACTCTATAACAAAGCAGCAATAGACCGTATGGGTTTATCAAAGCCAAAATCAACCAAAGTGACGCGCCAAAGAAGTGCTTCTAAGCGGATAATTGCTTCTTTTTTTAATAAAATTGGACATGTGACTACTGTAGCTTTGGACTATTTTTATAGCGGTGTTGCAGCGGCAATGGTGATTGGTAGAGACGATTTCTTTGTTAGAAGTTATTGATGAACTCCGTAAAAATACCCGTAAATGTCGTATCATCTTGTACCACGAGAATGCCAGTTTTCACTTGGCGAAATAGACAAATCAATTTTTGCACTTATGAGCAATCCTGTATACAGTCCTGACCTGGCACTTTGTGACTTTTTTTGTTCGAAAGAATTATTAATAACTAATTAAGCAGTCAATGATTTTCATCACCAGACGAGGCTGTCGAAGACTATGAAAAACATATTTCTAAGGTCAACAGGGAGAAGTGGCACAAATATTTTCAAAATTGGCTTATTCGTATGAAAAAGTGGATTTATGCTAACGGGGAATATTTTGAGAAACAATAAACCATTTTTGATCATTCATAGTAATTTTTTTCTCATTCATTCTAGAAATTTTCAGTGCGCCTTACATATGTTCATAGTATCAAACAAAAACTGGCCAAGAGCATATCGGACCATGCTCACTGTAGGGCTCCGAAGCCGTTACTACTAAAAATTTCACTATAGATGACAAAAACTACGTTGTTACACTTTTCTCCATGTTCCCCGCACATAACAGGTGTAAGCATTTTAGTCGCTTATAACTAGGGAACCAGGTGGGTATGTCGGCTATAAACACTGAAACTTATAAAATTAAAGTGCACCAGCAAAAGAGCGTAACTTCGTGGCACTTTGATCTTTTCTTTAGAAGCGTCGTTTTTAGAAAATAACCCAAAAACGGTAAATCCGATGACCTTCAAAATAATTTTCATTGAAAGTATTTATTACACGTTGTCTTCATTATCTTTTTCATATTTTTTGGATGTACGGTTTAGAAAATAGAGTGAGGGGGGCACAATATCTGCAACTTTTTCTGAAATCATTCACATGATCAGAAAAAGTGCTTAGGAACCTTAAAATATTATTAAATGAAATGTCGAAATATATACCATATATTAATGTTTTGTGAAAAAATTTGTTTCAGCCTCTATTACATGTACAAAATTCCCCGCATAGAAATAATTATTTTTATTATTTAAGTACCAAACTAAGTAGCGGCTAATACAAGACTTCTAAACTCCAAATTTTATCAATATACATTTTGTAGTTTATAAGTAAATTGCCTGCGACATACGGACGAACGGACGGACGGATACAAAGAAGCTATAAGGGTTCTTTTTGCCATTTTGGCTCAGTGCCCTAAAAATCTCGCCTTCTAAGTCAGCATATTGTGATGGGCTCTAAAAAATCTTACATTGTACTTGAACCGACACGCACTTCGCCGGTTTTTGTTCTTGAGATCACGACCAAGTTTTATATTTTGTATATATATTTACACTTTACAGACATACATATTGTGATTTATTTCATCTGTATTGCATTTCTTTGTAGTGACGACTACGATTTCATACATGAGCATGGTTTGACATGATCTTGACCGGTTTTTTTTATTAAAAATTTTGTTAAGTTCGTTAAACTTCACGTTTGTGTAATTTGTGAAATCGATAATAGATGTCACTTTAATATGTATACTTTAATATTAATGAGGTTATTAAAGACTCAATAATTGGAAATTCAATCTCCAGATTCGAATAAAAATCGAAAAATTATTATTTAGAAATCACCTCAATGTCATTATTATTCGTTGTAAATGCATGTAACATGATCATCGATAAACATTTTTAATGAAATATTGAAAAACGAAATGAGCGCCACCCCGAGCGCGGCTGCCGACAAGCTTCCTTGATAAATAGCGTCTGCTAGGCAGGAAGAGAAAGAGAATAACTGACAGTCAAATGGAAGGAGCATAACGCTTTTTGTGATGATTTCTGCCAACTAACACCTCCCGCAAACGGCATCAAAGAACGTCATTCCAATAATTCTTATTTAAAAGACACAAATAAATAAAGCCATTTATGTATTCATTTTTTACTGGGATTGCAATCAAGAATTAACTTTGTGTAATACCTCGAAACAAGAATAATAATAATTGAAATTAAACCATATACATTTTATAAATGTCATACTGTCTTTCGTCTTAATTTAAATGTTGTAATAATTATTAAGTCATATTGACTAAATAATTGTTGTACAACTTCATAAATATTTAACTATTCACACGTAATACACTTTATATCACTAGATATCCTGCAATCCTTTCAATAGCAACGCATGACAATACATTCATATAAGTACTTTTTTCTATCTGTATAGGTACTTTTGCGATAAGGCTAACAGTTTCGCTGTAAAATTAAACTTTGACCTTGGCCTTTGAAGAAATAGATTTATCTAAAAATAATTTATAACTTTTTTGTAGAGCATCTATTTCTCTACAAAAATATATAAAAACATTACTAATTATTGTATTATATGACATATTAGTTAATATGCCATATAATACAATACTTTGTATGGAAAATCAAAAGGTGCGATATTTTAACTGGTCTATTTTACATCTAAATGAAACTTTTAAACTTAGTTCCCATAAGAAAGGAAAATATTTTTTTTGAATCGTGCTAATGAATAATATCATATGTCGCTAAAATCACGCATATACAGGTAGGACTGACAATTTCATGTACATGATACGGACACGGCGTACACGATACAGATGTGCCGGCATCGACATCAAGATCGAGAACAATCCCGTGACCGCCTGAAAGATGACGCTGAAAATTGAACACATAACTAACTATTCGCGCCTCCATATCGCGTCGTACTAATTTATATAGACGGGAATCGCGTAGCTCGTTCATTACATCCGATCATAAACGACACGCGGTAGCCGACTGAAGCACGACGTGTCGAATCCGCGACGGCTCATGAAGTGCGCACGCTTTCATCGATGTCGGAATTCATTAATGAAGTGTGAAGCGTATCTCGGCCTCTCCGCGCTTCGCATTCCGCTTTCGACCATTATCTTTATTTGTTTAGTTCGCTTTTGACTTTTGTTTTTGTGGTGCGGTCGCGTGGAGCGTGACGCGTTATTAGAAATCGCCAAAATGCCGATCGGTCTTTTTGCTTGTCATCGGAGACCGATAAGTATCGCGTCCTCTAATCTGCGATAGATTTGATTCTAAATTCTTTATTACTATTTTCGAAATTTATATGTACAACGGAATCTGATGAAATATATTTTTTATAAAATTTTGGAGATACAAATGAGCTTGCGAGCTACCAGAGTAGGTGATCATCACCGCCCGTGGACACTCGCAACCCCAAAGGGTTATAGTAAATTACGTCCATATAGTATAAAATAGAATATCTAATGAGGGAAGATTGATGGAGCAGCAAATGGACTACCGGGACTCTCACTCAGTGGATGAAATGTAACAGCGAAGGCTGTTACTTCATATCTATATTCTGTGAAAGTGTAATACCTCACCGGTCGAGCGGGCCCATTTTTGTGTTGCAGCCAGTTGGCCACAGCAAGGCTCTACCGGTGCATCCATTAGTTCATTTTTTGCTTACCATTTATCGTCTTTGGGTCCTCATATATTAAGTACATTGTTCATTAAAAATCTAGTGATTCCTTTTTGGCACAAAGTATTTTGCGTGTTTTGTAATAAAAAAAAAACATATAAGATTTCACGACATACCTACTTTAAGAAGAATACTTAAACTCCTTAAACATCTAAATCTAGTCATTAGAAAATTGTAATTTTTGAAATAATACTTAAAGCAGAAAATTTGTTCATAATTGTCATTCGATTTTAAACGTATATTCGATTTGAATTCCAAAGACAGTGATACTGATGATATTATTGTCAAAATAAAATAAATGTTTGGCTCATAATTAATTTAGACTTTCATTCCAAATTGTAAAAATAATTAGATACGAATATCCTTTTTTATAAATATTTATCGAACATAACGCACTCGAAAAAAGAATGGAAAGGTGATGTACAGAGAATGGTAATAAAAATAAACGATTAACTCAGAGATATTTGAAGTCTCGGGGGCGAGGTGCTGACGCTTTTAGGCTCGGAACGGGTTTCTTCCGTCGGCCCCATTGACAGCGACGGACGCAGCGGCTTTCGGAGCGTTTTTACAGGCACCGGCCCTGGCTTTGGTCAGGGTGGAGCGAATCTTTTTTTTTCAGCGCCCTCAAGTCAGTGCTTTAATTTTTCAGAAATTCTAATTCGACTTCATGATAAGTAAATAATAATTGCTAATTTTTCAAAATAAGTTTCCATGCAAACATCAACACATATTAAGCTCAAATTAAATTAAGTAACTTGAAGTATCGTAATACGGTTCTACGTCTTTCTGAAAGCAATATCAAAATTTAATTTTTTGCTGAAAATTTTCTTTTGCATTTGGTTTTTTAGCGTCCCCAGTTACATGGCGCCTAAAGCAACCGCCCCACTCGCTCAACCCCTAGGCCGGGTACTATGATAGATACTAGGTACTAGTGATGTATTATGGTATAAAAGATAATATATAAAGCATAGTATATAGTAGAAAAAATATTAGAGGGAGCGAGAAATATAATTACAATAGTACAGCGTGTTTCAAAAATCGGATTTTTGGTGTGTACGTACTGTATATTCTCGGAATCACATCATATAAAAGGCGCAATTCAAATAAAACAATCGCTGTACACACAGTTTTTATTGAGATTCCTCGTCGCACGTAGCGTCGCCTCCTGCACCTAAGAATTCAATTAATACCGGCCGTCGGGCCGCGGCTAGATCGGAAAACGTGACTGATTATAATTTTACCGCTTAAGACACTTGCCTCAGATTATGATCGTCACGAAGCGAGAGAAAAATGTTATTTTAAATGTCGTCACTTAGATGTCGGGTAGTAAAAATAAACATTAACAGATTATTAGCACATTTAAGGAAGTAATAAATAACTATTTATTACCTGTTCTGATTATTATGTACGATTGCAGAAGAGAATTAAAAAAAATCATTAAATTTTTCGTTTGAAAATTAAAAAAGTACGAACTGTCTGCAAAAGGATAAAAAATATAAATACTATGTACAACGCATAAAAAATGTCATTACGCAGATATATATCTTTAGACATCTCGATAGGTATAAAGAAAAGTTCGGGTGATACATAACCTCAAAGAAAAAGCGGAACATAAATAAGTCATTAATATTTACAACATTATTTATGACGAAACAATCGGCCCGCGGGACATCGCCGAAGGATATTTCAATATCCCAGCAAAGGAATCCCATTAGCGGGCGGCGCACTACCTGCTTACATTTCGATGGAACAACAAAGGCGTCGAGATCACGGAGTGACCCGCGCGCGCTAAAAAAAACATACACGAGCTCGCAAATGAAATCGGAATAGCGCCTCGCCTCGCCCCGGACGGGACGCGGCCGTTTTATTAACAATCGCAGTCCGCCGGAGTGGATAATGGCGCATCTCCTTCGCTTAGCTTTATTTCGCTTATTTTATTTGTTGTTTATATGCGAGTGCGGTTTTTAACAATAGACATGTGCAATGGAAGACATTGCATTCAATATTATAATGTAGTTGTTAGAAGTATCGTATTGATAGAAAGGAGGAAAATTTGTGCCTTTTTTTTTTTACTCTTGGAAATCGATTGAAATCGAGGCCCTGACGTCCTTCTGTAATTTAGCCAGCGACAACAATTATCGTTTTATATCTTTGAAAATAATTATTATATAAAAATAAATAAAACCTTTGACTGATATGGAATTACACGTCTAATTATGTGTATTGATTACTCAATATATTTGTATAATATCAGTACTTACTTTATAGAAAATGCCTGCGCGTGAAACAGGTGGTAGAGATACTTAAGTAAAAGTTGTGACTGCTGTACGTAGGCCTAACGCAATCTGATATTCACCCAGTGCAATATTTTTGGCTTTTTATAATTTTTTGAATGGTCCACTTATGTGACGATATAAATTGTTCCTAGAAGCCCTTTTAAAGTTATTATAAAAATGTATTTTTTGCATCAATTGTACAAATTATATAAAAAACCATAGTCTTCTCTGGCATTCAAATCAGATTCGATCTTATAAATGAATTCAGAGGTAAATTAGATATTGAAATATCAACCGGGAGCCTCCGTCTCTCGACCCATTTTATGACACTTCCAAAATAAGACACTTTCAATTCGTTCTTTGAAACGTAGTGCCAGATTTAATTTGAAAGCTCAAGAAAATGTATTCGAAATATTTCAGAAATATTTCATTACCTAAATTCTCGTTTGGCCGTTTCTCAGAAGAGATACATTCTGTTCTTAAATCAGGCGACTATCATTAAATCACTTTCAAGTTTCTAGAAATAGAAGTCTCGTCACAAAACTTCAGTCAAATTGTCATTACTTCGTACTTTTACGGATAAAGTCGAAGTTTAAATTTCAGATTCATATCGATTTAACATTTGCTTGTAGAAATATTCGTAATATCAGAGCTTGGGGTCGCACCCCGATGTTTCTGGTAAGTCTGTACCTACACTTATACATTTCATTTACACAAAGCCAGTAGTTAGGCCAATCCAGTAAATATGAAAATCGTTCTTACCAGAGAAAAACGCTAATCATTCCATTGCTTATACATATTAAGATCAGAAGGATTGTACAAAGTAATTATGCGTTAAAAGATAAAGAATAGTATTTATTTCGGAGGTACGCAAAGATTTTTTTACAGGTATTTATATATTTTGTAGAAAGTATATAATTCTTATCGAAAGTTTTTTTTGTATGTATTTAGAATATCACTCTTTCAGTTAAACAACAAATTTCGACGTATTTTGTATTATATTTTATGTATCAAAACCTGGGTTAATAGTACTTTGCTGTTAAACCAGTGCTTAACTATTTATCTTTAAAAAAATGTAGATAGTATCTTTTACGTAAATTTAAAAAATACAAGTATTAATTATCGTAATAAATGATTAACTTAAGTCTGTAATCGTCATTTAATTGCAGAATCCTTTCGCATAGTTATTTTTATGTATTAATAATTTAACAAAATAAATAGCTTTTTTAAAAAAATACATATAACCCACAGTATTCTTGATAAAGGATTTTAACTCGCATCTATTTACGTTTTTATCATACATTGTTTCGTTTTGGCACATCGACAACTTTTGCATAATGACAGGTATGTACGATTAAAAATAATGACAAAAAAAGGCATTTAAACAATCCATACCGATGAGATCACAAGAAAACATTTACTTACTATACTTAATGAACGGAGAAACAACATCGATAGTGCTAAATGTATATAAATAAGAACGTTTTCACGCACTGCCCTGGCTCGGCCACTGGCGCTGTGTGTGGGGCGGGCGTGACCCACCCTTTTATTGCCGTCTAATTCTGCGTTTACGCCCGAAGGGTCGCCATAAGTCACGCTCTGACCCCGAAAAGGAACTAACTTCCTTCTTCGCTACATAATTACATGCAAGCCGGCGGCCGGCAGGCCGACCCCCTAAATCACGCGACGTACCTACTCGGGAATTATTTTACATAATTTTTGATAGGGTATCCCAATGTAATTTTGTTGATTTACATTGATCAGTACCTTCAAACGAAGAGTGATTTATGAGTTTTGATTTTTTTTCTTTGGACCTCATAAATATCGAATTTCATAAAGAGAAATAAAATAATAATCGGTCTAGAACTGAGAAGTGACATATCTAAAAACAGACACAAATTAGGCAACTGAAAGTGCTCAATATATTATAAATTACAAACAGACCGAATCTGAAAAAAAATCGATGATAGGTTTTTTATTTCTAAATTGGTACCTTTTCGATCTTAATGCTGCAAGCGCATCGATCACATAACGCCACACATATAAATGATTCAACAAACGAGAGCGCCTCAAAGAAATTCACATTCATTTCGAATAAATTATAGTTCCGAGATCGGCCACAAATATTCGCACGGGGCACGCCGATAAAAAACCTCGGGCGGCGATAAAACTTGCGGCGAGTCGTAGGTTATGTTTGTTGTAGGGTGTCGGAGGTATGCGTGCAAGTTCTTACGTATGGCCGAGCGCGGCGGCCGCGGCCGGCGCTAGGCTAGTACCCCACGGGCGCAGGCACGCAGCGGACGCCTGCCGCACCGGCCTCACCTTCGCATTCACACCACAGACAGGTCGCTCTTTGTTGTAAAAGAAAAAGCGAGGAAACCATCGTGAAAGTGTCGGACGAAGTGTTGAGAGTGTCGAGACTGTGGTGCCAAAGTTTCGGAGAAGTTTTGAAATTCGCGCGCTTTTCCGGGCGTTTTCGGACTCGCGAAAGTGCCCGGGATAGCCGGCAGGGGCGCGCGTGAGCTTACATAATAACTGATAACCGAGAGAGCTTTTGCAACCGTTACGTGATAAGTAAGTACGTCCTGTTTCGTCTCGCATTATTTCGCAACAACAAAAGCATTGTCTCTTTGCATGTTACGATCATTTATCTATAAAGTTTTATTTGAAAGTTCTATAGCTTTTTTTTCTAATATCTCTTTTTATATATTAAAATTGACGATTTTTATTCGTTTCTTTAGCCTACTTGCATATAAACAAAATATATTCAGCTCATGATATTTCAAGTTCCTGTTACTGCTAATCAGATATAACGGTATCAATAATAACAAATATCATGACGCAACAGTTTCGTATCGTCCATTTATTTACTGAAGTAGTGAACGATGTATTGTCCCGCGTTAATCTCAACAGCAGCATCACATCCCGGGATGTTCATGCGGCGGGCCGCGGCCGGCCTATCTAAACGATATATCGGCGTTCACTTATCACTACAATGGCTGTCTTCGCGGGTTGAGACACTCGTTAGCCGTTCACTGACCACTAAATTGAGACCGAAATTGCTTCATAAATAATATACAAATACGTCAAAGTCATGTATTGTTTAAGGTCAGCATAGAGTTAACTTTTGAATTAATTATTGTTAATTTTTTTATGTTATTGTGATGTCGTTGATATTTAATAAAATTAATATTAAGTCGATAGATGCTGGAATGAACATTAATATGTTTGTAGGCTTCCGTACGTCCGAATAAAAAAAAGTGACACCCTGATAGGATCACTCGTTTACCTATCTGGCCGTCTGTCATAGCAAATTTGCTTTGAAACTACTAGACGATTAAGTCAAAATGTCTGTGACCCAAACAGAGACGTGGGACGTAAATAAATGAATGGTGAATATAGGGGTAATTTTTGGGTGATAAATTAGAAAAAAAAAAATGTATTTTGACTATCCTCTTTATCTGCGAAACTACTTGGCTTAAAATTTTGAAGAAAATACAGAAAATACGTTTTATAGATTACAGAAAAATCTACAAGATATGGACTAAAGAGAACATGGTGAACCTCTTTATATTGTATATATGAAAATACATTTCCAGCCATTTTAGTTACATCATATAAAGGTCAGATTAAAAAAAAAATTCTAGATAACATATTCATTGTACGAACCGTCTCCATGCAAGCTAACTCGCACTTATCCGTTTATTGTTTAATATTTATTGTAACCTGAGCAATAATTGACTATGGAATTAAGGAATCAAAATCAACCATTTTTACATCAGCAATATAATTTATTAAAAGCATTTTTTTTAATACCAGTAAACATTTATGATTTATTTTTTGGAAGAAAAAAAATAAATTATGGGAAGTTTTAATTAAAACGTGAGAATCAATGTAATTAAACTATAAGACAGATTATACCTATAGTAGGGACATATAAAAACTTTCATTTGGATACCCGCCTAATAGTTAGAATACGAGTGCGCGTGCGCGCGCGTTGATGTCTATGGTATTAATAAATGCCAACAAACTACCATTTATAGACTACATTTCGGACATTATATACCATTTTTATTTATTTTGATTAGAAGATTACCTAATTACTTTATTTGAGTGGACATTTATATATAGAAATTAGTTCTAGCCTGCTTACCATTTTTGATATCAAAACAAATTCGGCCTGGTTCATTTCGGACGCTTGGTAATTGTGATAGTGGATAATCAGCTACGATAAGCACGTAATATACGATTCTTAATTACATAAATGCCGCAAGTTTTTCAAATAGATTGCGTAGAAATATCTCGATTATTGTCTATTACTAGAAATTATTAAGATAATAATCAAATTATGAGTAAAATATATCGACTATGTATATTCCGTCAATATGACAAATGCCAAAATGGCTGATTTGAAAGTTATCTTAACATTTGGACGTGGCCCCACACACATCCGACATTAAGATTACTGGTTAACTGTTAATTTTTTAGTTGAAACAACATATTTTGACGTGTTTAACTTTTAAGTTTAACAGTTAGCGGTTTACTATTGCGAATGGGAGTTTGAAGCACACCTCTGCTACTGTATTATGTGATAGTAGTTTTAGATAGACTCCGTAATCCTATTATATTAGAACATAATCTTAAAAGAACAATTAAGTATAAGTAACATCGGTTTATGACGAAATCAAATCGAGCTGTGGTTTTTGTCGTACGTAAATAAGTTTTTTGATGCTCTATGAATCAAAAATTTCTCATCACAAATACATGTTTATACAATTATTGAATCATCAACTTATGCAATCAAATGAAAAGAGTTGCTATACACGACAACCGTATGTCACATTATTATCCACGTTCTCATCTTTTTCAATTTCCAATCAAAATCCAGATACTAACGTAAAAGCATTTTTTTTTTTTGATAATTTTACCACTTTCGTTATTTTGAATGTCAATTTATGTATTGATTTTGTGATCATCGCTAACTATACCTGTTTCAAATTTCAGCTTAAAATAATGAATTATCTTAAAAACAAAAAAAGTTTGAGACAAAAACTCACAAATAGCAAATCCTTAGATTTTTCATATAGTCATGCAAGAAAAAAATGTATTTTTGAGTATTTTACAAAGTCTTACCATCATTCAAGTTTCAGTTTTCTTGAAACGCTTAATAAACTCGAAAGGCTTGTATTATTATCCATTATTATTGTCGTTTATATATTACGTAACTGGGTGTTGCACGATGATATTAATTAAGTCATGAAATTATTGACCACATTCAAGTATCCCATTGACTTGACTTGACAGCTCGTAATAAATATTTTTTTTGTCGGTCTCCAAATGACGTCAAGCAGGTATATGATAACACTAGAACATTCCTGGCCCACATCGGCGTTCTCGATCGGTATTTTCCTTATTCATGCTGGACTGTATAGAGAACAATGCCTCTGTCTGTTGCATAATGATATAAAATATGCCAAATATATTTTATTTGTGTAAAGTAATACTAAATGTCAGTAAAACCATTCGAATTAAATAAATGTTTAATTTACTTTATACTTCGGTTATGTAAATAATAAACTATTCTTTTTTTTTTTCAATAAAAAGTGAAAAAGCGCTATCGTATGTCACTGTTTAGATTTTTTTAATGTTCAAAACGCATTTTGAGTGAGTACTATACTAATTAAAATCCTATTAGGCGATGGCGGCACAAATTAATAAAAAAATAACACCGAACTATACAAAATGTTTTGCCAAAAATGGTTTTTGAATAAATAAACGCTGGATGAGTTAACTGACTTTTTAATCCTACTATGTATTTTTAAGAAAAAAAAATTATACACTCTAAATTTCCTTTCACTTTTTTTAATAACAACATTAGAATATTCTGTTTCACTGAAAAATGGATCTACAACGAGAATAGTTTCGTGTTACGGTATTGTATGATTTAAAATGTCGACTAAAACTAATTAAGAGATTTCTAATAACGTTGTAAGACTAAATCCCTTTACAGCGACTGTTTTTCGCTGTTTCCACGAATTCAAGCGCCGTCGAGTAACTTTGGCGAATTAAGGAAGTAGTGTCCGCCCTTTAGCGGCTATTACACAAGAAAAAATGCTGGCAGTGAAAAATTAAATTCAAGACAATAAGCGAATTTCATCCGAAGAAATTCAGCATATTACATCAGAACGTTTACATAAAATTCTACATGAGCATTTGAACTTTTAACGGAATAGTTTCACGCTTAGAAACGGATACGCGTAGAGCTAGAGCAGGTAGAGATGTCGTGATATGAAATTTAAAACAGGCTCGTTTCAGTGCGTTTACAATATCGTTACCAGTAACGAATCGTAGATTTATTAGTATTATTGTGATCCATAAACGATGCATCAGTCGACCGTGTGGCTGTTTCAAATTGACCCAATGTCTACTAAAGTGAATCGAACGAGAAGTGCAAGAAAAATTACGATCGCAAGTTTTTTCTTTGACCTGTTACCTGATATTAGTGAAGTCAATGTTGAATTATATTTTAATAAATGTTTAATGATATACAATAAAATATGAAATTTTCACTAGTATAAGTCACCACGGCAACGCGTGCGCGTCCGCGCACTTGGCGCTCGAAGCGCGCATGGAACTTTTTGAACATCATATCGGTAAAACTTACAAGTTTTCCGCAGATGATCCATAGATCACCCTCCTTACAATCCAGACTTGGCATCGTGTGATTCTTTTGTGCCCCAAAATAAAAAAAATCAACTGAAGGGAAAAAGATTTTACATCTCCACAAGATTTAACGATTGCATTTGAGGTGTTTGATACAGACTGTAAAGAAGATCTGTTTTAAAACTAATTTAGCTTTCTATAAATGCTGAATGAGAAAAAATTACTTCTCTAGACGCGTGTGGTTTTTGACGAGAAGAATAATAAATAATATAAACTCACGCCTATCTCCCAGAAGGATAGGCAGAGATGATGGATTTCCACATGGTATGGATCTTTGCATATCTTTTTTGCTTCACTGACATCCCGCAATCTTTTCAAAGCTCGTCGGTTTCGGGTGTTTAAAATTTTTAAGTTTAAAACATGGCACCAATATTATCTCCATAGGATTTTCTAGGGTAAACCTTGCCGACTTTGCAATTCCAGAAAATGTAAATGATCATCTATTATTGTCCACGTTTAATAAACGTTACCAAAAATTATAAAAATTATTTTCTTGTGCTATTAATAGAAAGTCAATTGAAATTATTTATATCTATTATCTTATCTAGTCTACAAATTAATACGGATTCTTACATAATCATTCCATAGTAGAAAGGAAGAAAAAGTAGTACCTGATTCGTGTACCTGCAAGTCTGTATTTGCTTTAGGTGTCTAGGAAATTATATAAGCTTCACCATCCTTAGTCGTATGCAGCTTTCTTTTGGATGTGAGACCTATATGAACTCACCACGTAAGCGATTGATATAAGTTTGTAGAAAGCCGTTTGAGAAATTATTTAAAATAGATACATAAAAAAAAAATACGAGCAAACTAGTATGTATAAAACCGTCCACAGCAAAGCTATCGAGTTACAAGGCTGCCACGATCGGCGGGCGGCGCGCGGTCCGGCCGCCGCCCGCCGCCCGCCGCTCGCCAGATCTGGGTCGAAGGTAAACTTGTACACAGGCTTTCCATAATTCATACGCGATTGTGCCGGTGACGGAAAATCGTTAGCGCCGGTGTGATTCATCGTCGGTAAAAACTGACCAGTCCGTATTGGTCCTGAAACGGGAACGCTGAAAATTGAAAAAGGTTCATAATCGCTCCGATGCGGCCCACGGAAAAACATTAGATTCATTAGTTTCTGAGGCTCATTTTACATGTATTTTATTTTTATTGTAGTCATTGAAATAGATCATTTACTAGCCAAATACAACTCGCAATTGTATTTTGTTTATATATTATCAAAATATTTACGTAAGTATTCAAGTGGTTACACACAGGAATATATGTGTATCAAAACAGTAGTATGCAGAATGTGTTTAGTGAACATTCACACATTTTTCTTTGAAATTATTTATTGTTCTCCGTAAACTCTAATCAATATTTACGGGGAAAAATATTTATCCACGATAGGTATAGGGAACAAAACAATAAAATGATGACAAAAAGAAGAACAGGCAAGATGAAAAAATTTGACAAGTAATTCGAAATTCAACTAAATCATTAATGCGTAATTCGTTTACTCAAAGCTGTCTAAAAAAATACAAACGGATACACGATAAATTTTAATAGGATTTTACAATTATTACGCAAAATCTTCATAATAATATCGTTGTTATCAATTTTAATGCAGCTGTCAATTTATGTCGATAGTTTTCCTATAAGATTTATACTAGTAACATCAATTTATTAATTTCAATAACAAAAAGACCTTCGCATTTGTAATCAGTACGGCAGGAAGTATCTTATATTTCAATTCTATCTTGACTTTTTAAAAACAATTACTGTTGAAAATCTAATACGAGGTTATTTTTAAAAAATGCGTATATATTTCTGTAATAAAATATATAACGTAAGTACGATTGCCGTTTTTAGCCAGTTTTGCTGATGAACAGTACTTTTTGTTGTAATTCTCAAATTTTAATACTGATTTGGTATTTCTTAAGACGCAAAAACGTTTTAAAGTTCCACAACGGAAAGTATTACCTAGTTTACCAAATGAATAATTGCAAACGCAAACCGAAAATAAGTTAGTCGACGTTATCAATCAACGTAAAACTAACGTTTACAATTACCGCGCCGACCTTGCCGAAGGCGTTATCTTTTTTTGGTTTTGCTGCAACATAACCTCTATCATTACAAAAGGTTGAAATTGATTGAGCCAATGAAAAATATAATGACGGGTGTCATTATTCTAATATTGGACTCTTAATCTTAGGCCCCTAAAACTACAATCAAGGTTGAAACTTTTTTTTTTCTCTCTCTCCCTGATGTAATTAAAGTAGATAGAGGATGATTCGTCTCGGATCGGCATTCCGAAATATCGATAAACATTTTACTGCACTAATAACACTTCGTATAACACGATGGTGTCGTGTTAACCTCGCGGCGCGCGTCACGCGACGCGCTGACGTGTTACGCTTACGGGAAACTTTGTTTCAATCTCTAAACTTAGTTGAGTCATAATCAATATCCTCTACATAACGCCACCATGAACACAAACTAAAATGATTTCATAAGAGACAGTATTCATTACTTTATGTTGTGGCAATGTTTTATAACTCCGTAACAATAATATAAAAAGGAAATACATAGATACTTTAATATTTGAAATTTTTTTTATTGTGATTTGTGTGTGTGATTTTTTTATAACATTCAGCTTTGCTCTGTTTTGAATAAGTAATCCTATACGAGAGATTAGCCGTAATGGCCGGTTGTATGTGAGGTCGTAAATCGATAAAAGAAATATATATGTATACATGTATAGTATAGGAACTGCTTTATTTTAAATTGTACTGCTTTTAAAATTCAAGTGTACTTCAGTGTTTAATTGTTGACTATTAAAGTGCATTTGTGACATCATCATATTCCAGAATCTTATGTTATTCCTTGATATTGTTAGAAAATTAAAATTAATCCGCAAATATAAAAAGAATAACAGAAATTCGTTTTATTTAGTTAAATACTGACAAACAATTAATATCGAAGAAAAAATTGGGCTGACGTGGCTAGCGTGTTACGTCAAAATTTCCATTTCTAGGAAATAATAAGTCGTTTCAGAAACTGATGAATCACGGTTTCCCATTACCACTTTCCATTTATCGTTATGACCGCTACGATGTCCTTGTTGTTCAGTATAATGTTAGAACTAAAATTATACTCTAATAAAATAAAATTCAGTGCATTTAGGAACTTTATTATTCTGTCGTAGATGTATAATAATAGGTCAGGCAAATAGTCTTTCCATATTAAACACGCTTTTATTAGCTTGGTATGTATGTTTGTTTGTTTGTATGTATGTGTATCCAGGAAATCTTTGAACGTGATTTTCATCCATTATAAACGTTGAATTAATTTTAAACTTTGCACAATGCAATAATTTAAATAGTTTGTCCCTTTATCCTTACCAAGATCTTCAGGATTAGCGATGTATCTGATACCCGGTACTGTTTTTTGTCAAAGATCAAGACGCGTGCTAAGACATGCGCCTGTCATGTTTTTATTTACATTCGAAGACACGGTAGTGTATTGCGCCAAGTACACGTTTAAAATAACTTTTTCGGAGAGGGAGCCGAGCTGTCTCGCATCCAAGGTAGAGAGCAAGCGCGTAAATTACCCTTTTCCCATGTAAGTTACCGTCTTTGAATAAAATATTGTGTAATGTAGTTTTTCAACAAGTTATGTCGAATATTTTCTAATTGTGGTTGAATTCAAAAAAAAATATTTTAACGGAGGATTGATGTAATAACGTTCGGAAAAGGGAGCCTTAGAAACGGCGTCAAAATTTAAAGAAGGCAGCAGGCGTGCACGAAAATTACTCCCATCAAAGGGAAGTAGTTACAACCTCAATATTTTTTTTAAGTATAAAAAATTAAAAATCACGTACTAATGGTAAATGAAATAAAAAGGTACTTGACGTCCATTGTTATAAATCTTTTATTGACACATTGATAAAAGCAGAGTCATTTTGGAAATATCTTAAAAAGCACCCCAGGATTTTTTTACAAAAGCGTGTTTTTTACTTGTTTTAAATTTTTGTTTATTTTATACTTTTTTTTTGTATAGGTATAGTCTTGTATCTAATTAAAATTCTTTCTTTAATTGACCGTAACTGTCTAGTTCTAATACAATTAAAACTTGAAAAAATTGATTGTATTCTAAAATTTCTAAAAATCGATTGATTATTAAGAAAAATCGTTAAACAAGCCAGAAACCAAAGATGTGCCGTTTACGGATCTAAAGAGTGGCTAAAACTTAATTAACATGTTTGAAAGTCAGAAAATGTGACTGAACAAATAAAGGTCGTTCTGATCAATCTGGCAGTGAAAAAGCCAGTGTCATCTGTGAAAAATGAAAGTGAATTCGACACATTAGTAGTAAGATATTAGGTGCTAAAGAACTATTGACTACAAGACGTTGGTATGTCATTTATATGCGTATGGGTACAGAAACAGCCATAAGTTCAGGCGTTAAATAATCTCAATGAAAAAATACCTCATGAACAGTATTTTCATTTGTGATCATCCCTTGAAACGAAATGAATTACAATTATTTTTGAAATGATCGGCCACGGGTGATAAAAAAAGTACATCATACACGATCAGGGTGTTTGATAATGTCGTTATGAAGGCACGGACAAACTTCGCCAACTAAAGTAAGACTAGTCTTAACTCGCAACAAGATAATGATGATCTGTGTATAGCGGGATTGAAAAATCCATTGTCTATTGTGACTTTTTACCGCTGAGACAAGCAATCGATTCTGATCTATAATACTAGCAACGAGTTCGATTTAAAAAAAGAATGAAGTTCGATTTAAAAAAAGATTTAAGAAAAATGCTCTATATTGTTAAAGAGAAACGGCATCTTATTTACCATCATAACGCCTGACCACACGTTTTCTAGTTACTAGAAAGAAAGTGATTGAACTTGGCTCATGTGCTTGATGTGTTGATTCATCCACCCCCATAGTTTAGATCTTGAATCTTCAAATTACTACCTGTTTCGCTCACGTTAGTTTTCTCTAGGCAAAGTAAAGTCACTATCTAGAGAACACTCTCAAAACTTTAAGTCGCAACATAAGCTTAAAATTCCAGAATTTTTGTAGGAATTGGACTATGACGCTATCTACGTCATAACAGAGCACGAAGCGAGTGGTTTAATTTAAATTAAGTTAAAAAATATATTAGATCGATTCGCTTCAGGTAACTAAATGGTTGCCTTCTGATGTGAAGGTAGTTAATGCTATATACTACTTGGCTACTACGGCATATATATACACATTTTTAAATCATCCATTTTAAAAAACCGTGTGTTCAATTTTTAGCTACTTCTTACTAAACTTGTCATATTGTCGAATCACGGTGTGAAAACTGGGCGATAACTTCGAATTTTGTGAGTTTTGATAGGTTGAAATTATCATTTCAACACGTTAACAACCAATATAACCTACGTGTACGTGGTCGCAATGAAGATGTTTTACGTAGCGTTAATTGCTGCTTCGATCATCGCCCGTAATAAATTAGTCGACGGGCAGTTCGATAATCAATTTCACGCGTCGGCACGACACGCTCACGCCAGACGCCCGGGAGAGTGCAGGGAATCGAACCGGACCACGGCAGCTTCCGCGGTTATTAAAAATAATTTATTGACCGCGGCCGCATGACCGAGATAGTGCGACGCTTCAATTAGCCACCGACCGGTGTGCTTGTACGGGTACGTATGGAAGCCCGGCTGCTATATTTATTGGTGCGTAATAATTTACGCGATCTAAACTTCCATGGAAGGGCTGATAAGGATGCGAGATAGACAAGTTAGAGAAACTTATATAGAATGTGTAATTGTGCCCTTTACGAGAAAATTTCATTTCTGCAATTGGTGTTAGTTGCATTGTATCCTAGTTTAGAATTGAATATAGAAAACATTACTATTTCCACAGAGAAATAGCAGGCAAAATTATCTTACAATTACTTAACTAATATGCTCTTTTTACGTAATAGGTGATTTTCAAATTATTTTAGTTCTTATAGACTATATCCAGCTAAAAAATCCTATTATTTTAATAGATACTTTGTCTACTCGTCAATTTGTCACTATGCCACATTTCGCCGGTTTCTTTCTAACAACCATAAAGATAAAATCTGTAATTCAATTTTAAAACCAAAGCAACCAAATCATTGGGTGCGCGTTTTAAATGTATTGCTAACTCCGTGACTGAAGGTTACTTAAGCTTCTAAAATGCATAAAACGTTTTCAAAGCTTATTAACTTTAATAGCTAACGTTCAAAGTTCCTATATTTTTATTCTGATATACATTTGGTGCACACCGAACCAGTTTTGTTACCTGGACTGCGCTATTCAACGTTTTGAAGTTAATTTTTCTCCTTAAATGTAAAATTTCTGCAAAGATCAATCTCCTGACTCTGAGTTGAATAGTTATAACTTTTAAGACAATAGCAGCGTGTTTCTTTATATCTCACCTATTCTTCTGTATGTAATTAGTTTGGTGATATGATAATAAATGTAATATTTTATCTTATTTCGTTGCGTTTAGTTTAAGAATGTATATACATACACGTATATGTATATAAATCAACACAGGTTTTTCAGTTGTTCCGTTATAACTATTGACCCATGCATCCGTTCAAAATGAAATTTTGTATACATGTAAAGGATACATCGACTTTGTCGATAGCCTAAGTTTCAATAATTTTATATTATTATTAATTAAAATTTATTGAGAAATAAAATTAAAACTTGTAGATAGGCTAAGTTTTACTTAATTGCGACTTAAATTTTAGAATTAATTAGAAACCGATTGAGAACTGGGATTGCAATCTGGAGCGTGACCGAGATTGAGATCAGGAAAGGTACCCGGATCAGAGTCGGGAGCAGGACGATCGTTCAAAACAAAAGATGGAGGAATACATCCCATATTCACGCCGGCGAGACCGCGATCGGGAAGCTAGTATAATATAAAGCTGAAAATTTTTTTTGTTTAAGAGCACCGATATTTGGAACTACCACTTGTATTTAAAAGATTGTTTGATAGACCCATTCTTGAGGCAGACCATAAGCTATCTGAACAGGTTTTTTTTTGTTAGTTTATTTGAAGCCGCTTATCTTTGGAATGGCTAGTCGGATTTGAAAAAATCTTTAAAATGAAATACGAAAATTTATTTTATATTTCGTTCCATTCATATGAATGAAATTCATTTTGATCGCCGCAACGGAGCTGTGCATTACAGTCGGTCAACAAAAAAATGAAGCTTACTCAACCTTAATCATTCTCACTAATAACATAATGTACTCATTTGGTGTGAAAATACACTGTTATAAAGAGAAATCTTTATTCTTCAAACTTTATGCCATTTCAAATCTTTATATATAAAAAAATCTCATTGAAAAAATATTACTTTAGCCGTCATTTAGTCTGTAGTTCCTTCGTAAGGATGTAATCACGATTTAGCTCGATTGACTTTATTCATTCACTTGATTTATTTTTTAACATAACTGCATTCTTGAGGATTAGAAGCCTATTGAATTCGATCTCTTACACGTTTATCAATTTTTTTATAATAAATTTAAAATCAAATGTAACTTATCGAAAGAAACGAAGAACTTTAGACAAGAGTGTCTGAGTATCCTTAAATGTATGAGTAAACTTGGCCTACTGTTTAAAAATATTTTTAGTTTTTTTTTCTGTTTTTCTTAAGATATCTTCAAGTCAATTGACCGTTAATTATGAATTATAAATTATCTATTTTTTTTTTTCAATTAAATTATCATTCTGATTTGAATGGTCAATCCAAGTAATATATAGTATTACTATTCTATAATTTGTGCATTTTATTAATATAAAATCGTCATTTCTATTTGCAGATAACTTATAGTCGTAATATTATTACGCTACGGCCTTTTGCAGCCGACCTGTCGTAGTTTTTGTCATGGAATTCGACAAAAATTGCGGCTTTGACGGACATCTTTGTGTGTACCGTCTAATCCGTTACATATGTGTAACCATAATGTATAAAAATGTTGGTCTCACACAAATTTCATAAAATTCTGATACACATGTATCTATTTTATTAAAGCAATAAAAATCACTTTTATGTTATAAAAAATATTTATTTCATTAGATAATGTTGGTGATGATATTGACAGAGGGAAATCTGCTATAGCTGGCCGGGTTTGTTGGCACAAAAGATGCCCTACACGACTTACACTTTGATAAATAAAGACGAATATTTTTGAAATGTACAAAATAGCTTTTAATAAAATATACGTTATGATTTATAAAAATAGTAACTTTTGCTCGCGACTTTGCTTGAGTATTTATTTTATTATTATTATTTTTTACTTTATTTGAATGAATTGAGTAAATTCCGCATTTGTTGAAGTTAAAGATTAGACCCATCTTTTCATTTTATCACCTAAACTTAGGCCACCAAATCTATGACATAATGTAAGGAACAGATTTCAAGTTGGGTAACAGACCAACAGTCATAGGCAAATAGTACCGATACTTCGCCTTTCGATGATAGGTACCCACAGATTTATCATTCAGTTTTAAAAGGATACTATTTCCTGTAAAGGTATCATATGCAGTCACTATAAATAAAACGCAGACTAAGCATAGGAGAATAAATTTATGAGACAAATGTTTTCCCCACCGACGAGTAAACTAAAACATATTAAATTACATTTATTTGAAATCTAATTAAAATGCAAATTAAAATTGGACAAATCCAATGACGTAGTATATTTGACTCTGTATTACTTGTTATTATTTATTCGTTACTAAGTTATATTGAAAAATCCAGCAACCAATAAATTACGGAGCATGTACGCTAAGAACCGATAAGGACAGTTATCTAAATGTAACTCTTAAGTTTAACTTAAAAATAAATCTTCAAATTCTTATTAATGTATCTTCGGATAAGCGTGGAGCTTAATTTGCATTTGTCTCCACGATTGTGGCTGTTGGGCCGTGTGTGGTCCGCGCCACGGTTGCCTTATCGGGCAACCTCCGAGCTCCAGCCCTTAACTGATTGACGCTAAACAACTAATTGTTATTCTTCATTACAAGCGCTAAATGTCAACGCTCCGCGCTCACCTTATCTGGCCTAGGATACTGTTCATCACCAATTTGAGAAACATTGAACTGAACGTACCTTTTGGTAGAATTACTGGATTAGTTTGTAGAAGAATTGTAGAGCATATCATAAATTCAACTCGATAACTCTAAGCGTTCATAAGAGTTTTGACGGAAATCAGATAAACGGGCATTTCTTATTTTGAAATAAGGATAGCATAAAAGCATATAAACAATAAAAATTCTAAATTGACCATCGTTCTCTAAATGAAACGGTAATTAAACAATGTTCTTCGAAAAGTATTTGTAATTTATAAATTTATATGATTTATGTATATACCTAGTGACAAATATTATTTGAGAAATACTCTTCTGTATATTCACTTTCTAATTTTTTCTTCTTTTCCTTCTCCCTTATATCTCTGTTTTTATTTTTTGGCGTTCAATAGCTATAAGACACGTGATTAAAATCTCAATTTGATTAGCTGCCAGTAACAGCCGATCAAGTTTTATTTTAATTTTAATCTTTTTTCGATATATAAAACCATTTTAATATCATATACAGAATAAATGAGCATAAAATCTGGATTATACATCCGTTGGTTCATTTTATGGGACAGTAACACCATCCATATTATATTAACATAAATATGTTTAATTCGGAGATTGTCTCTTACAGGTAAGAGACAATCTAAACATACATCACACAACAAATGATTAACATTATACTTAACAATATTTTAACATAACTGTAAACGATTCCCAATAATCAAAGTAACACAATTATGTCCCACAATGCCGATATTCTGAAAACGACGGTCAGATAACGAGATCAAGCATAAGCAAACTAGAAACCTTAAGAAATATGTAGTAAAAATTTTAGCCCATATTAAAAAGCAATAAAATTATTTATTGCATTTTTGTTAGAATAAATCAAGCGAATATAGAAATTGAAACCAGGAGCGAATTTTGTTATTGTATTAGTAGTAATTTTGTATTGTATTGTGTATAGGATCGATGCAATTTGTATTTTTATCGGATTTCTACAAGTAGACATAAAGAACATTAGTATAAAATCCGGAATTTAAATAGTTAACTTGCTTTTTCAAATGTCATGCAATGTCTATAGTTATATAATTTCCACGGTGTTCTAAATATTTATTTTAAAACCTGTTTTTTGTCAAACAATATTAGAGTCGATGATATCATAATACTAGTCCCTTAAGTAGACCATATTCTTTCAGATTAATCGCACTGATTGTTGTAAGCAATTTGGGTCAAAGCTAATTACGACGATTGCCCTACGCAAAATAACCCTCGCGTGGTAAAATGCTGACCGCAATAAAAATGAGTTATTATACTCGCTTACCCACAACACCTACGAGCAGTAAAAATGCCGAGTGTTTATAAATTTTTGTAGGGATAAACAAAACATTCATATTTTAATACTATTAGATTTATAGATACGTTTTTATAAGTATTAAAATTTATCTAAACGTCGTCTATCCGTTCGTCTACCCATCAATATTTTCTTTGAATTTACTGCACAAAAGTAAAATTTGGTACGTATAATGTGAGCCAATCACAGACACATAGAGTAAATAAACGAATGCCGAATTTAGCGGCATTTCGTGAATAAAAATCGTATAGTATCAAATGGCCGGTCATGTTATAAGAAATACAAAACATTATTATTACGAATTATTAATTCATAATTAAATAATTAAAAAAGACACTAGGGAGAAAACACAAAAATCGATCATTTCTCTTTATCTCCGAAACTGTTGAATCTAGTATTTTGAAAAAAATATGAAATATAAAAGCTCACTTATAGTTCACAGGGAAAGCTAAATAAAAATCATATTTGTAAATTCATCTGCGAAACGAAAAGTACTAGTGAAAAGAAAATGTGTTTAAAATGCGTTTGTCATTTCACCAAAAAGTTTAATTAGTCTAGAACATTTGAGGGTAGCCTACTTACACGAAAAAGTTACGTACATATTCCGATCTATGACATATTTTTTTTTTTTGTATATTTTTATTATTCTATGAAACCATTTAATTCCAGTTACATAAAAGAAGAGTCCGAATAATAGAAATAGTAGTTATTACGATGATTCCTGCACGGAACCCTGTCCACGCCGATGCGACTCACTCTTTGTACTTTTTATATGTGCATATGTATGTTTTATATCGCATTGAAAAAAAAATGATGTTTGTCGAAAATCTGATTGTCATAACGAAATATGTAATAACAATTACTATTTGAGATATTGCAGGAATAATCCGTGATATTCGTATACCAAATGGCAGTAAATTTATTGATGTATACTTATTGTTATTTAAGATTTGATGACGAACTTCCAAAAGAGATTCAACAAATTTTGATAAAATATCAATAAAAATGTAATAGTGTAAAAATGTAACTATTCTATTTATATACTCGAACGGAACGAACGCGAGGTTTCACATTTAAGCAAGCAGATGCAAAACCCATCGAATATAGACGCCTCACCGAAGAGGATTATCGGCTTATTAAGCCATTAAGTACACTAAATCGAGCCGTATTACCGATTCCCGTGTCGCGTGTATCAGTTTACAAAGCAAACATCCGCCTATTACTCGCGACGAATCAAATTTACGGACACATCGCCGACAGCCGGCGACGCCGTGACGGCGGCGCGGGCGAACGCCGCATCAAACATTCACGGGCGTCGACAGCTCTTTATTGACGCATTCAAGTAAACCGGGACAGGACAGCGCCTATTGAAACTTCGTAACGACGGCCCAAGGCCGCGGTCCGACAATTGAAAATGTTTGCGTTTGCAGCGTCGATTCCTTGTAAATGAAATGTGCCGCGGTCTGCGGCCGGGCGCCGCCCACGCCGGCCCGATGGGGATTGTACGACAATCGTGCCAGGAATAAATTGCAAGGCGTGAATTCTTCACTTTCTTTTACAGGCATGAAATTTAATGTAATCACGTCGTTTTAAAAATGAATGACATTGTTCGAACTACACTCGTAAAAGTAACAATTCCATAATAGAATAACTCCCCGAAAATAAATATTAGTCAATACTACCTTGTACTGTTTGTCTCTAAATACGTGAGTATTTATGAAATGTTCCAGATTATAATGAATATCGTTTATTTACGTCACAATAAACATGTTTATATCTGTGTTTTATAAGTGATTTAGAGTTTTGTTTATACTCGAAAGATGTTCGGAAGATGTATATGTTAATTTTCTTTGGACGATCGAGTTATAAGTGTATATATATACATATAGTGAAAATGTCGTTTTTTATTCGGCCATCACGTAAAAACTACTAAGCACATCTATATAAGATTATGATCAATCGACGCGGAATCATCTGTAGAATGACTGTAGGCTATTTATATATTATAAAAAATATATAAAAGGATGTCTGTATCGATGTTCATCATACAGTCCATAGATTGTAGAGATAGATTATGTTCTCGAATAGTATATAAGATTAATATGATAAGATTATATTATAGATTATAGCTGTCCCGCCCGATTCGCTGGGTAATTTTTATTTATAAATAAAACGGCGAAGGATTTACGGAATTCAAAAAATGATTAGCCTAGAACCATCTACAAATAATCCCGCATCGAATGGTCCTAGTCCCATGTCTATGCGTTTCGTAGTTTTTACGTAATTGGCGAATAAAGACAACCTATTTTCATTATATACGTATAGATCACATAACAAGATAAACTTTTATGTAAAAAAAAAATGTACAAATACTAGTTAAAATTGTAGTCTGTTACCACTAACATCTATGACCAAGGAAGGACCGATGTTAACATTAAGACTCCTATTAGAATAGCGGAACCAGGACCTGATCTGCCAATGGAGCCAGAAGTGACATCGATAACAAGACCGTGATCGGGATCACAATTGACAGTGAGAATGACTAATATTAAAAACGAAAAGATTCATTTTATGCATATGCGAGCGAAACTACGGGCATATTTGAATCATAAAAACAATATGTAAAACGGTTGACCCCGCTGGCTATCCTAAAACTTCCTGCTATGACATTTATTGCTGTGTTTTTGAGCTTTTCGAATTTTAAAACGCAGTTGGTTCGAAGCTCAAAGAATTAATTGTCTCTAAACGTCAAGAGCTCAAAAATTCAAGAAGTGTTAACCATATAGGTTTTTGAAAGTTTTTGTTACTTTCGGGCTCAGTCTTAAAAAAATATGTAGCAGTAAATTATTGAATCTAATATCAAAATATCGAACTTTTTTAAACTCTCCGAACTCAAAAATATAATATTAATAGTTTTCATATCTTCGAGTTTAAACGTCTAGATTTATTTAAATTAAACGCTACTTTATTAATTTTTAACTGACGGTACCTAGAAAACGCATTGTTCAATTTTGATCTGCTTTGCGGCATTTAACGTAGTTTTTTAAGAAAAGAACGTTGACCGATACCAAACATCAATCCAACAGTAGCTTTAGGAATTATTTTGAAATAAATCTTTTTTGCGAATTTTTAGTTGACGTTGCTTTATAAGCAGAAGAGGTAGTTAGATCTTGAAATTTATTAGGACTGTAGTTGAAAAGATTCTAGAAAACAATTTTCGAAAATATTTCAACACACACATACATCATTACTCGAAAAATGGTCGAAATAAATTCTAAGATCTTATAACGTCGCGATCTGGCGAAAATTCGATTTTGGAAAATCGGCTGAAAAGGGGAATATTTAAATCATAACAAACAAAATAATTATTGCTGAATGTTAATTTGTGCACAGCGAAGACGGCGGGTGACGACTAGTTATTATATAAATGTATATATATGTAAAGGTGCTTCAGTAAAACTGTAAAGTGGCGTCGATTCCACTATCAACTTTTTGACAAGTTGTTAATTTCCGAACGTTATTTAAATCTATTAGTTTCTGAACGTAACGCCGAACACTAAAATAATAAACTGTCGCGATGGTCTATGGTCTACAGTTATTCGTTTGGTAATGTGAGAACAGCTCCCATACGTTTTACGAGTTCGGTGGAATGGTTCTTATAAATCCAAATTAGTCTTAGTTTTCCTGCGGTTTTTATGACTAACATTGGTTGGAATAATCTAATTAAAGCTTCATTTAAATTACAATGTTCAGTGAATAACTTCCACACCCCACATTATACTTTGAAAGCACTGACAATGTGCCACATAATCCTACATATTTTGAATCAATGCTGAAATTTTTCAAACTATATATTAACAGATGATCATTTATCCAAGCCTTATGTTCGGGCTAGACAGTTCTAAAAGTTAAGCGCTTAAACACAAGAGTTTTCCCCACCGCGGTCCGCCGGCCCGCCGTGGACCTTTTAATCTCTGTGTGCATGCGCCCAGCCTCCGGTAATTTGCATACTTTAACAATTACATGCTGCATTCTTGATTTTCGCATCTTGATACTTCTGCTATCCCGCAAATAAAAGCGTCCGAGTGCGCCTCGGTCACCCCAAGGATAACCCCTTGGACCTTTCACCTTTGTTCAAGCTTCTAGTGCGTAGTGCACAAGCTCGGAATCAACATTGTCTTTTGATTATAACTTATAGCGCTGTGAATGTTATTAGTTCTGTATAGTAAAAAAGATTAGTCGAGTATTATTCTGTGTTACTGATAACTTTGCATTTACAAAGACAAGAAATTGCGTTTTATGTTATTGATTTGTGTGTTTTGTGTACCACAGCAACACACGTTTGCACCGTTTTCCAAGTTAGACTGTAAACAGTAGTTGTAGAAATTCCATTCCAATTCGAATACTAATTTATGCCACACGCATTAAATAAATATGTAACTTTCCATAATATTTTTGATTCTTTTGACTTCTGTAACTGACATCATATATATCAGATCGAATTAGTTGTCTATTACATAAAAATACTTTAATTTTTCTCAAATATTTTCGACAGATGAGGATAATTTCAATATTGCTGTAATAAAAACGTTTATGCGTCTTTAAATATTGTTAAACCAATAGTTCTCTCAATTAATGCTTATTTATATAACCGAATGAACTTAATTAGGAACCACTTCAGCTAAGGATAGATCAACTGCGATTTCAAGTTCTGAATGGCAAATCATAATCTAATACGATACCAAAAAACCCGATAACAAAAATCACTATTATTTTGTACAGAAAGTTCTTTATTGATCTACTTGCAAACATTATAATCAGAGGCAGTGATAATTCTAAAAGTTATTATATTTATTAAAGGTTAATTATAATTATATGATTAAATATTTGGTTTTATTAAAGATTTTCGTATATTTTTTATTACATTCAATATGGAGTCACATATCATTCACGATTTTATTATAATACTAGCTTTTCGCCTGCAGCTTCGCATGCGTGAACGTAGAATGTCTTCATTCAAATTCGTGTGGAAAGATCTCGCTGTCAACTCTGATCTCGTTCCCGTATCAATTCTGGTTCTGATTCTGTTCTTGATTTAAAGCCTATATTCTATTCCAAGCCAAGCTTTATTCATCTGCGAAAATCGTATTAAAATCCGTTCAGTAAATTCAAAGATGTATGCGAACAGACAAAAAACAAAACATTTTTTTACACATATATATATATTAACATATCGACAAAGTCGATGTATTCTTTACATGTTTACAAAATTTCATTTTGATGGGATATATAGATCAATATTTAAAACAGAAGAACCAAAAAAACCTCTGTAGATTAGTATAGATTTACATACAAAATATGCTAATTGATATCGGTTGCATGTACGTGATAGTAACAAATTATATATTTTTGAATTACAATTTATGTCACAAGAATAATCTAAGACACTACAAGTATCTGCATAATTTTTTGTAAGGTATGTTCCCGTCTCCGTTTTGGCTCCGGGGAGAGTGATAAGAAGCCGGCGTCTGATAAAATTTATTCGACAAATATTGTAGTGAGGCTGCGCACACGCGCCAGTACAAACACACATGCGGTCGCCCCCGACGAATGTCAGCAATAAAGTCGACGATTTAGCCCCGCGTCGGGCGCGCCCAGAGGTATTTTTATGATCCCACGGAGGCGGCGTCTGCCATACGGCGCAAATAGCGCTTCACTACGTGGAGAAAAATCGTGCTTCCTTCAAATTCAACCTTTAATATACAAGTGGTGTATACCAAGGTTAAGACACAAATATTATGTGCAACCTTTGATATACTTAGTAGAATTTCTTATTCGTTTACAATAAAATGTGTGCAAATGACTGTGATGTTATAGTCAGGATAAGTATTTCGAAAGCTCATCAGTTTGAAGCTCTTAGCCACGCTGACCAGAATCAATAGCTGCCCATCTACGTGTTAGACTCTGTTGCAAAAACAAATTATGTTGTGATTTAATAGTGAGCATTAAATTTACAGTTTTATTAAAAAGAAATATTTTGTCTTGGGCATATTGTGACGAATTTAAGAGTAAAAAAAATTTACCTACATTTATGAATAATTAATCTCTCTAATACAATATTTTTTTGAACCAAATGAAAAAAATTTCGTTATGTGTATAATAGTTTTGGATTGTTCTTCTGCAGCATTCTTTTTCTTTATTGATATTTCAATACGAGATTTTTATTATGTACCATCGACATAAACATCGGTATATATATTCATACATAATAAACTAACACAGTTTCATTCATCCGTGGTGAGCGCTCCCGCCTTTGCGTAGTACCTTCATTGGTCCATCAATCAAATCAAATGTCATGTGCAAACAAATTCACGACAAGGAAATCCTCGCCTTATATAACCCTAGCTATTATATTACTGCGGAATATTTGGGTTGTCTATTTCAGTGAATCTAAAACAACATTCTGTATTAAGGTTTTAATTTTAATAATACCGTATATAAACAATTACATAAAAATAAATAAAACGAAAGCATGAATGAAACAGAAATGTATTTTAGAAAAATATTGAATATTAAAGAATATAATATAGCGCTTTTGTGTAATGTAATAGAAATGTAAACTAACAATAATAAATTTATAATACAAAAATAAATTTTCTTATAACAGGTTTATTTTTATTTTACTTAAAAAAATATTATAGCTTTGGTTTGAAATATACATGGATTATGGATTGCTTAAGTTTATCTCCGTGTAGAACATCGGAATCAACTTAAGACGCTTGTACTTACAAGATTCAACCTGTTAAAAGATAAAAAGGGCCTTAAGTCCTATTATGGACAAAAAAATGAAGATTTCTTCAGATTTACGTTTTTAGTTTTATTCATTCAAAAGTGAGCTTTTCTGTCTAATAAATCTACACGTCAGAATTGCCAAATTGATTTAAATAAAATTCTCACTGAGAAAATTTCATGTTCAAAAACTCAAATCGCGTATTCTGCATCAATATTGTTCGTCAGTACGAAAAGAGAGATTTTATTTAATTTATATACCTAATAAGTTTTATGAAATTAAATTTAAAAAAAAAACCGCAAATGACTTTATCAGGCTCATAAAGGTTCTGGACCGTCGAATACCCATAGACCTGAGCGGTGAGATACGGAGGTATGGCAAAAAAAAGATAGTGGAAAATCTTATGCAGAATAAATACTTCAGCGTGGGCTGCTATTTCGGTTATCGTATTGTACAACCTAAAACAATAATTAAAAACATTCGCCAGACGCGCGTTTGGTTGGCCGGTGGAGCTAAACAATCAAATCGCTACTGCACTATGCGGCGTTCGCATAATTGCGACAAATATTTTCTTGTACGATTTAGGCATATTTTAATGGAAAACCATGTTTTATTTAATTCAAACAAGTTTTCTTGCAAATTTTACACTATTTCTTGCGGAAAAAACACATGAGGTAGTATCCCCCAATCTCACGTGGGGAAAAGATCTCGGAATATATCTTAATACCCCTCTCACCCCGCATGGGATTGGGTGAGGTTCAGGTCGACCCCCTCGGCCCTCCTGAGCGCCTCACGTAATTAATGGACGCCACCAATACAGCACTACTGAGATGTACCCTCCCACAATCTCTTTCTATGAGATTGAGCAACGTACATCTTGAGCTCTCTACGCTATATCATCGCGGGTCGGAAGCGGTATAGCGACTGTAGCTGTGGCTACGATTAGCACTCCTTTAATAGTTTCTTCATTGAAGAAGGAACGCGGTTGGTAGCATGTGATTTGTTCATTCATACAGATATGTACGAACAGAGTTGGCAATCGTGCAGTCCTTAATCAAAGATAGAAGACAGCGCTTAGCTCTTGCCATGGGACTCCGCACAGTAATGATCAAGTTTCATTTAAAATCCAAGAATCTAACTGAATTCTAAACATCGTTTTATGCTTATAATTATTAGTTGACAAAGTAATGACGAACATTGCTTGTATTTAATTATGACACACAAAGGGAAGCAATCACACATCTGTTATAATTTTGAGGAGAAATCATATAATCCACTTTTGACTTCTTCCGAACTAGCTAGGGTCCGGATGGGATTTCCCACTGACAAGATCTTGAGAATCTTTCAACTTTTCTCGAAGTTTCCACGGGTATCTTGCTCTACCCATACCTTTCTACGTTGCGATAAAGATTTATTTTTGTGTAAAAAAAAAGTCTAAAAGATTTTAAATAACTATCCATATAATACTACAAAGAAATATTAGGAAATCATTCATCAAAGAGACACCTATAAGACTTTGCAATATACTAGGTTTTAAAATTACGCAATCTGCCACAAACCTTCTGCCACAAAATCTTGATAACAAAAAGACAATAAGTTTAATTTTTTTTTCACTTTAAAAGGATGATAAAAAAGGAAGCACGCCTTATTATTAAAAAAAGTATTTATTTAAAGTTGTTAATTGAATACTTTATTGCATTAGGTGTGATATCTCTTAATCTCTACATTCCTTGTTATTTTCTAGACATATTTCGTACTTTCATTTTTACATGACATTTCTCTGTTTATAAGATCAACGCTTAAGTCACTCAAAGCGTGACTTAAACGTTGATTTTACATGGTTTATAAACTTATATATATTAGGTACCTATTTTACACCACTATCAACGTCAATTTCAATGGATTAATACGAAACTTTGCTTCTTACTTCTCCAAGTATATTTTATAAGTCGGTCGACTATTACTCGTTCACTTGTAAAGCCTACTTAGCTGCCAAAGTTTTCCTTTTAACTTCGATATATACGCTACTGTCGTGAACTTTTTCACATATCCAAGAATTACAATTTACCTGCGGGGGGGACACTCCACTAACAAAAATTGACATTTTAAAACTTAATATTTCATAAACGATTACCTAAATCGAAAAATACTTTTCACAGACCCACAATGTCTGAATAAGTTATACAACGATACGCCACATCATGAGATAGACGATAAAAATAATTCACATCCGTTTTACGTGTACCTATGGCGGTACCGTATTTTTTTTTAATTTTTTTTCACCAATTTTTCACAAATAACGGCTTTCCAGTGCTAAGAATTTTCAATCTGACTTGACTGCCTGATTGGCGCAGTGGTAGTGACCCTACTTATTGCGCTGGGGTCGTGGGTTCGATTCCCGTACAAAACAAACATTTATTTATTTGATTAAAAATTCATGTTTGTCTTGAGTCTGGATGTTTCTATGTATTATACGTATATATTTACAAAAAAAAAGTATGTGTGTAGTATATCAACTGTCTGGTACCCATAGTACAAGCCTCGTTGCTTAGTTTGGTACCAGACGGTACTTTGTATACATGTCCAAAGATATTATTATTATGTATTATTTATTAATGTAAGCCGCGGCTAAACAGATAGACAGACGTATAGACCGGCATGGCGAAACTTTAATGGTTCTTGTTGACTACCGAATACTTTATCTAACCTCTTTCACACTCTTGAAACCACTTAACTTCCACTTTTAAGTGTTTTTAAAATGCTTACTACTTCTGCTTTCTATTCAAATCCAAAAAAATGTAGAATAAGTATGCATCAGTATGTAAGATAGGTAGAATATGAATTTAATTTCGGCAACCAGTTGATTTCCAAACATTACTTTCAAAGTTATAACATTTTGTAATTTATTTTCAATCAACTTTAAACTATTATTGTTTCGTTTTTGCGCTACCGGTGTTTGAACTGAATAATCAAACTCATGCTGCTTTGAAAAACATTCAGTAAGACGAAATCAATCCGAACGTAGAGAGCCGTCTGCGAAACTAAGCAATTTAGAGTACACGCTGGCGTGAAAGAAAAAAAAAAAATCAATTTACTGTAATCTCAGGTGCAATTACAAAACACCATAAAGTTTCGGCGGTGGCGATGTTACACCATCACAATTCGTATACCTGGCGCTTTTCCACGCACGAACTGCCGCACTCGAATCCATAACTGCCGACAATATAACGGCCAGATATTCATTAACGGTCCTAATGCGTGAAGCCGAGACCTTGTCGCCGGAGCGAAAGCTGCAGACGTCTCATTGCGGCGGCACCGAGTGGATTTCGTATCCCCGGGTACGGTTCGAAATGTTGCCGCAACCGACCGCGGCCCGGTGGAAACGAGAGCCCGCACCGACAAAAACTAATAAGGGGGGTTTTCTTTACGGCCGGCCGATGAACGACCCCCTTAAAAAAACCAATCACCGTGAACGACCGTGATTGAATATCGAAACACGATTCGACGGCGATAGAAGATCTCCATGTTTATTCTCGTAATAACCGCTCAGATCGAGAGATGTTGCGCCCCGTTTTACGGTGTAACGGCCCGCTGTTCGCCTGTAAAGTAAAAAATAAATAAACACATAAATCCTATAATAGGATCAACGAGAGCGGCCCGTGCGGATGCAAACAAGTGATCGTTCTAAAGTCGGCCACGTATATTACAATAACGCCTCGGCCGCGGGTCTTAATGCTAAGCCAGATTTATTTCGTTCCCGGGCAATAACTTAGTCCGATACGTGACCGATGCTCACGCCTACACCCACACGGCCGTTATTCTCCTATATCGAGAATTATCTACGGCGAAAACGCTATCACGGAAACGGTAACGAAATTCAGTGCTGAGAGGTCGAGTCGCGGGCGCTATCAGCGTGTAAAGGTCGGCACACGGAAAGGTCACTTCCTACAGAACGCCGCGGCGTCGCCCGCGCCGGCTCCGAACTGGTGCACGATAACTGGACTGCGCCTTATGTGATCCTAGGCGACGATATGCCGTGTAGGACGACGCAGAGCGACTGTTTAAAACCACATCTCGTAGCGTATTAAGATAGGGATCGCTTTCAAAATACGCCCAAACCTAAGAGGAAAATAACTCGCAAAAATATTATGTAGACCGTTAGCTTGAAAAAAAGATCTAAATTCAAATCTTATTCTTTTTGTCCTCAGTCAGGTTATGTGTAACTAGATTGTATATTTTGTTGAATATTTAAGTACTTTTGAGTTTTAATAATCAAAAACTTTCTATACGACACGAATGGATCAGAAAAATAATTCTCCTGAGGCATACAATATTCCATTTAGTTCAACTATTTAGAGCAAAGATCGACATCACATACACGTATCTGAAACGGTCAACAAAAATATAATCTATTCCAAAGATATTTTATGACAATGCGGAATCCGTTATAAATTATTTATGGATAAACAGTGAATATATACTAAAATATACAAGTAAGGTTACATATGAATTTTAAAAGGCTCCTATTTTATTAGGCTATTAAAATAACTCAAAAATATTTTAAAAAAGCGAATAAAAATCATTTTTTCGCTTTCATTCCCTTGTCGCAGTTCGAATTTTTTTGTTAACTTTTGTAAAGTTCTCATTACCATGGGAAGCTTATTCGATATAATTTACTTCTTAATTTACAAGTGCAATAAATTCCACTTATTCACCAAACAAATCATGTGTATGTTTGAGTTTTAACTACAATTCCCTATAACGACATAACTAGATAAAATAGAATCGTAAACAATTAAAAGGACGGTAGGATAATTATATTCTCGTTATAAAATTGAAAAATATTCTTTTCTTGATCATATATTTTGACAATATATTCATGATTAAAATTTTCGATGGATATGAGATTTACGACGAATTGAACACTTCAAATATTTCAAAACTTTCGAAAATGAAAGCTATTGGAAATGGCTTTTACAGAAATCTATGTCGCACTTGCATGATTAGTATGTTTTATCTGATCTGATATAATATGATCATCTGTGAGTGAAGAAAAATTTTACAAAGAAAATTTATGTACACATTATTTTTGAAAACGCATTAGATGTACGATATATCCCTCTAATTTTAAATACATAAGGGCCGATTTGTGACTGTATTCTCTATCCGACTTTTTTTTAATTTTAATTGTATACTTCTCCGGCAACACTTAACAATTTTCTTTCAATCCACTCTTAAGTGCCATCTACTATTTTTATTAATTTTTCTAAGCTAAAAACTACGACTCCAAGTTTATTTGTGTTTTTTTTATGATCGAAACCCTTTGGACGTTTGCCTTTGATCGATAAAAATTCACCAGTCTTTTACAATTTCGAAACGAACCACAAATAAATACAATATGAACGGGACTACTCACCACGAGTATTACACACTGTTCGCCGAGATCGATATCTGCTGACTTTACGTTCATAGACGAAACAATTTTTCCCCTTATAGACGTGCAGGTAATCCCGGCGATGAGGAATTGCGTATAGCTGTATCCACACGTTTCATAAGCGGCTTAGCGACTTTAAAGGGCCGATTCTGCGTCCGCCGATAGCGGCCGCCGCCGCATTAGTTAGCCGTATAAGGGCCGTGTTTTCTTTCTCTAAGAGACTTCAAATTTTTTTTTAACTTCCATGACTTAGTTCAATAGGTATTTTGTAATTCGAACCGCTGTTGCACATTCCGAACATTATTTACGACACACTCTCGTATATGGCATTCCTGGAATTACAACGAATTCGATGCGAGGAGATTTATGAGTCGTATGCTGCTCATTTAGTTTGAAGAACAGTTGTCCAATTTATGTATATTAATAGTGCACTAACTTCTGCTTACATTTCTTCTCGCAAGTGCACAGTGAACTAAAGTTTTATTTTACCTTGTTTCTCATATGTATTATTAATTTATTTTGTTAACACTATCTTAGGTAACCGAAAAGTTCTTGGAATTTATGAAAATATCTGTGTTGAAAATGAAAGGAACTCAATGAAACTTGCAAAATTTTCCCTTGTTTCATATCACACAGAATCCTTAAAACTCTAGTGTAATTGTGATGCAAAAATTCATTGATTTTTAAAAATAAATTTTAAACATACAACAAAGTCGCGGGCACAACTAGATTGTAATATTTTCATAATTACTCATATAATGATAATTGTTAAAAGCAGTAAACTATAATGCAAATTAATGGACATAATTTCGCTCATAAAGCGGCACCATCATTTAAAAACAGTTCATATAAATGCAGTTGTACGGCTATGACTTTCATTGCATAAATCTAACAAACGTTGAAATAAAACCATTATTTTTTTTGATCAAGTTATCTACGTTACGTCAATGAACGTAAAATTAACTTACTTCATCGAAGTTGTTAAACGGTAATCTTAAATAATAGTTTCAACCTAAATACAGAGGTGGTTAATTCGAGCCAATTCCTTAACCGTTAAATTGAGCTACCATTGGTCAAGCTTCCTTATTACTCTCGTTTTCTAGGGGCGGTGTAAGCAACGTCACACCTACTTTATAGTCCAATAGATAATTTATATCCCGTCGGCTTAGTTAATTGCCCATAGCTAGTTTTATGTAACGTGTTCCAGATTAATACAATAAATTCACACATTTAAAACTAATTTTATTATATTTCGTAAAATAATTTACGATACACATACACGCGTAAACATCCGATGAAGAAAGATATGATAATGACTTTTGATGTATTCCAATATGACATTTAATTTTGACTTGTATCCTTTGAAATTTAGTTTAATTCTGTATGTAGTCCCAGATCAATACTAATAATAAAAAAATATTCAATGACAATGGCGATAGAATCACTTACAGCTGTAGTCTATATGTGTAAAAGCATTAACTACTAAAACCCCCCAAATTTTATAGTTTATAATAATTGTAATTTTGTTACTATAACCGTACTCAGGGTACTCATCAAAATTAAACTAAACTCAAAGTGACTTTGCGATATGCGTAAGTCGGTTTGATGGAAATTATAAATCATTTAGAAAAATCGGGCCTGGATATAATTGTGATGGATTTGTTTATTTAAATAAATATGCAGGTAAAAATATTGAGAGTTGAATTTCTGTCTATTGCCACGGAACTTGAGATCTGTATAGGTTCTCATTATTGGAAACCGATGTTGGATTTTTTAAAAGCATGCCTTAAGATTGAAAATTTTGTACTAAAGTCTACACTTTAAAAAAAATGGTGTAACGATCTGAATACTCGAATAATAGCCCTTGAAATTTAATTACCATCTCCTGCGAAATGGTAAATAAAAGTAATGAATCTATTGAGAAAGGGGTTATGAAAGTAATGTCGATAAGACTAAGGTGATGGTGCTTGAAAGAGGCGAAAGCACGACTGAATGCAATATGATTATAGAACGTGAGCAAGTTGAACATGTGAAAGAGTTTGTGTAGTTGGGCAGTCTGTTTACAAACGATGGTAAACGTTTGTAAACAGACATAATAGAGATATCGAAAGGAGAGTGAATGCGGGAAATTAAGTAAATGGGGCGTTGTTCACAATTACAAATAGTAAAAGCATCTGACTACAAGCGCGTTTGGCTATTTATAATGGGGTTCTGATCCCTGAGCTTATGCATGGTAGTGAAAGCTGGGTATGGCAGGAAGAAAAATAAAACTAGGATTAATGCAGTGAACATGCGATCGCCGGGTAGTGTGTGTGGAGTATCGCAGAAAGATAGATGTAGAAACAGTGATGTAAGACAGCAGTGTGGTATGAAGGAAGATGTAGTGACTAGAGTAGGAAAGAGGTATCTTGCGGTGGTTTGGCCATCTGGAAAGGACGAATGAAAATAGACTGATAAAACAACTCTATAGTGCGAATGTGATTGATGAAAAAGTCGGTATGGGTCGCCCTAGAAAATTCTATGCCGACGATATTGGTGGCTTATTAAACGAGGGCCAAATTTTAAGTATCCGAAACCGACGAGCTTGCATGAAAATATTGATGGATGTCAGTGAGGCAAGAGAGATATACAAAGATCGTACCATATGGAAGTCTATAGTCTCTTCCTAACCACCTGGGAAATAGGCGTCAGTTTACATTATTAGTATTATATATTAATATTATAAAACTTAATTTTTAAATAGGTACTTCGCCATGGAAGCAAAACCAGAATGTTTTTGGCAATATCGAAGGCAACCATAAAGCTCGCTCAACCAGGTGGTTGGTTTTCACGACATCCAGCAAAATCTGGTTTGGAATCATCGTGTATACAATGACATAGGCGGCTGTTGTATTTTGTGAATGATGTTACAATTCAAAGGAGTTTTATGATCACATAGCTTAAAAATAAGTAAACAGAATTTAAATGTGTCGACAGTAAAACGCAATGGTGAACTGATGCAAAAATCATAAATTTTTATAAAAAGATTGTGTGAAAATTAATTTAGGTATTTCTCTCAAATCTACCTCAAGTTTATATACTTTTTTAAATACACTAATCTAACTGGAAGGACGAAGAAGGACAGAAGGTTGTTCTTTTTTCATATTTACGATAATTCAGAAGATTTTTAGATCATATTTTCACAAATAGTACAGATTACAAAAACGTGCACAAGAATGTAAAGCAGGGTTTATTACATACAAGCAAATGAAAACAATCATATTATCACTTTATTTCATTATCAAAATTCTCAGACATGTATTCCAAAAAATAACGTTAAATTGTGTTTCTGCATAATATGAATATTATTAGATATTACGTTGTTTTTCAAAGGTTTCAATCACTTTTTTTCAGAGCTGTACAATTCGATATTACGTGAATCTGTATAGAAAGCAGATTATCGTTTGTGTAGTAGGCTACGTAACTATAAAGGCCTCTTAAAGCAAACGTATAACAATAATTCTATCAACTAAAAGTTCTTACTGCCAAAATTCCTTTTTTTCGCAAAACTTAACTATATTAGGTAAATACAAAGGGATAAGCTCATTCCATTTCCTTGGAAACGCTGGAACAAGTTTTATTTCGAAGAAAAGATATTCATTTGTTTCATAATTTTATGCCGAATCGAATGCGATTATAAAGTAAAGAAAAAACACTTGCCTTTTCGTTAATAAAACAATCAAATAAGTCGCAAATTTTATGGAATTTTATTTATATTGTTGGATTTGAAATAAAAATTAATTAACAATTATAATACCGCAGTACAAGAAAAATCTCTAAATTCTGTTGTATTATACTACAGATAAATAGATATCAATATTTTTGACGATTGCAAAAAAAAAATCTGAACTTATTAGAAACAGGTTTTTTTTTCTCACAATTTGTTGATGTTCTATACTTCTATGATTATAATTCATACAAAATGTAACGAAGGGTAAAGTGAAATGTGTGTTGAAGCAGAAAATGGACGAGAACTCTATTTGTGAGTACATAAAAGTAAAGACTTTAAGACGCTTAAGCAAGTTGGGACTTGGGAAACGCAAACAAAAATTGCTTATGAAACGCCAGGTAATTTCTTAACAAATTTCTTACTTACCTAACGTCATATAGAACAACATATATTTGAATTTATATAGGAATACTGTGACTTTATTACACATAAAGTTAGTATAATAGTACATTTTTGTACTATTCTATACTAATTTTATACTAACTCAGCATTATAGTACGCAAAGTTGAATAAAAGCCTTCCTAAATAAGACACCAAAGTTACAAATAGATTTTTTTTATTCCCTAACTACATCGCGCTTTGCATTGTGTCGACCCGGCCTCTATGTTGCACTTAGCAGTTCAAAAGGCTCAAGCCGGAGCGTCGTCCGGCAGGGGGCGCGCCCGGCAGCTGTTTGTACTCACTCTCGCGATTGCTTTTAAAAGCTGCTTACCTTCACCGCGCCACTCTGCGCTCGCCGTCTCGGCCGCGTTAATTTTCAAAAGCCTGTAGGTAACATATTACCGCCGGTGACAATACGTATTTGGTGATGAATGAAATGAAAAAAATAAACGATAGCATTATAATTTACATTTATCATTTATGCTCGCGTACAATAAAGAGATGGAAATTACTTGAAACTGTAGGATGAATTATTTTTTTTTTAGTAATGTCCTTCTCAGGACTTACTAACGATTGTATAAAAAGTTGTTTTGAGTAGTTGTCTGTTCGTAAATTTATTTAGGCAACTATATAAATACTCAATTTTGTAGCGTACTGTTGAAAAAGGAAAAATAAGTATACCGGTATAGACTGGCATATTAATAAACACTCTTTTTTGATACACATCGCAATATTTTATTTCTTGTCGCAAGTTAGAGCAATCATGCAGCGACTAAAAAATATGCCGCTTGAACTGGCGGCGAACTAGCGGAATTGTCCGATTCGCTAGTCGCCAAGGCGCAAGACAGTAGTCATACAAGAGTCATTAAGATAACAGACAAAATATGGAGTGTGAGAATATTGATAAAGATAAATTTATTGGCTAATTCTGGAAATACTGTTACTATTACTACTACTACTACTAGTAATGCAGTATTCTCATTAGGTGTTGTTATTTTTAAAATGACGTTCTTCGCTTTTTTCAATCTTCGGTAAAATATACACAAAGCAACTGCTTTCAGCTATTTAACGTCCATTACTAGATGAACGAACGAATCTATTATTAGAAGCCTCATTCTTAAATTTTCAGGACATACTGCCCTGCGCCACTGTCCAGGTCGTCAGTCCACCTAGCTGGAGACGGTCTCTCGTTGCGACGTCCAATTCGTGGTTGTCACTCGAAAACTTTTCTTTCCCAGTGGTTATTGGTTCTACGAGCGAAATGGTCTACCCATTTCCACGCAGCGACAACTCGCGTACAATGAAGATTCACTACTACTTTATTCAGTCGCGGGAGACTGCTGCAAAAGTCGTTTTGTGAGGTCGAACAGAAGTGACAGCGAACAAAAGTAGTTCCATGGATTCTATTTTTTGCGCGTGCGCAGATGAACGTTAATCACAATTTTTATATATTTCTTATGAAAAAAAGAAAGTCATCGAGTACAAAAAAAGTACACAAAAAAAATTAAATATTGACGTAATAGTTCTATTGTGTCGCTTGATTAGGAAAACTTTGTACTCATCTAAAGGATATTTATATATTTGTATTATGTATTTATTGCCTTATTTACATATTACCTTCTATTTACCAAAGATTAAAAGTATTTTAAGCCTGTTTTATAACATTATTATATTGTTGTTATTTTTATAGCATATTCGAGGAGACAAATGAGCAGGCAAGCCATTAAAGTGCAGATTGTCTCCGCTGCCCATGGACCCTCGTAACCTTGGATAGTTACCAATACGCTGTCGGCCTATTGAGAGGTAATAGAATATATAATGAAGGGAAATCGTGATGATCTCGGAAGTAACGTGGAGTGGGTCATCGGAACTCCCGAACACATTATTTTATTTTCTCACTTTTGAGGCACAACTTACCACGATATTTTAATTCAGTATTGGCTTGAATGACTTGAACATTAAGCACTCCAGATAAACTAGTACAAATTTGAGTAGCTCCTGATCCGCACTAACGACCGTTGTCACCAATGCGGTGACTCCTAGACCGTCGGCTTAACATAACCTAGAAGATGACGTGTGAAGTACAAAGCAAATGCTTTAATTTAAGTTAAAACCTTATTAGTCGATTTGTCTGTCTTGGCAAGTTTCGAGCTCGATAAGTTTCCACTATAAGGCAACGCTCTTAAATACTTCACTGATACCGCAATTAAGAAAGAACCTTTATATACTTGTACTTAATGCTTGGATTCATATGTAGACTATTAAAACATAAGGACAGACTGGAAAAATAATATGTCGTTGAAATAATTCTTTTTAATGATGATTATTATAAAGCTGGAATATAAATATACATCAACAATTCTTACTCATTAGGATAAGAAAGGCTCATAGATTTAATTGTGCGAGATTTAATGAAATCCTAATGTATTGAAATCTTATGGTACTGTATTGATAAAGAAACGTGTCAATAGCTTACATCGTATTTGTATGCAAGAAGACTTTTGATCTGATACTAGCGGTCTTATGCCTCGAGCAATTCAAGGTCGTATAGCGTATCCGCTTCGGGTTAAGTCGTCCGTGGTATTTTTTTTTTAAATAAATTTTAAGTAAAGTTTGTTTTCCTGTTTTCACACTTCAAATAATACTGATAGATTGAATTTATAATTGGGCTTGATGTAATATAACTTCTGTTTTGACGAGCCGCTTAGACAATTCAAATATTTGCTACTATGCGTATATGCGCTAAACAGTGAATTTAATTATGTATCGATTCGTTTTATTATGTATCAATTGAAATAGCTCAAAATGTTCTAATAAAAATTCTACTAATAAATATTTATTTTTATAGTAACTGAGTTAGTTATAAAATTGCTACAGTTATAAAATATAAAAGTTGTGAAATTGTTGTCCTAGCAATCGTTACACCATCGGTATGCGTGTTGCACGACATGATAACTAGGTATATTGAACAATTTTGGCGAAAATATAAATTTAAAAACAAATGAAAGCAAGATCGTGTTCGTAGTGTTTAAAAAAATCAAAAGAAATATAATGTCTTGTCTAGAGAGTGGAGAATTAAAAAGTGATTTAGTGTGTATATTTGGATTGTGTTTAGGAACAACGGAGTATATGTAAACGGTTTATTAATAAGAGAATAAATGCAAGAAAAAAAGTCAATTGCGCCTTAAAATGAGCTGTGAATATTAAAAATAAATAGCTTAGCACACTTAGATATCGAGAACAGAGATAAAAAAATGAAATATGATATAGACGTTGCTGATGCCTTTGAAAAATTCTTTACTGACATTCCAATATCAACCACCAAATCTCTTAATTCATCTCCAACTCTTGCTCAATCCGTACTGAAGGAAAACGTTCCACCTAGTAGCATTAATTTTGAATCTAAGTATGTAAATTCGGAAGACGTTATTAAAGCTAAGTAGGAAAATGTAAATTTTTGAATCATTGTGAAATATTTCAAGTATTGTTCATGACCAATGACATAAAGATATATTTGAATTTAATAATTCTTGTTCCGATATTCATGTGATTGGTAGCCAAAGTCATACTAGCTGAGGTTTGGTAACAGGAGCAATCCGAGGGTGTAACTTACCAAATGATTTTGTTCCTTGTGTGTTTTTTATAGATTTAAGGTTCCGTTGTGTACATAATTAACATTTTAATCCGTCCTTTGAAAGACCCTTGAAATCTCATCCTGGGCGCTAACTACCGTTACTGGTAGCGAACGTTGGATAAAAACAATTAAGAATATAATTTATGCTGTAGAGATGCGATCTCTATGTAGTACATGTGATTTGGTTAGATGGATCAAAATTAAAACATCCGAAATTGACAATTTCGTACGAAAGAGTATGACAAATATCGATATTGTAAAAATAGCATATAAGGATTATATAAAATCATTAGGCTGTGTTTTCTACCTCTGCAAAGGGAAAGGTAGAAAATATAGCGTCCTTACCACTCGCACTTAACCCTTACCCGTAGAGCACCCGTAGCTCAACTGATCTTACAGCCGTTTTAAAGAAAACTAATGTAAGATCAGTTGAGCTATCTTGTGAAATGATTACTTTCGTAATTATAGATATTCTATAGTTTCTTTTTCATCTCGATATCCAATTTCTTCATTGCATTTGTTGCAAAAACGTTATAAATACTGCTACGAAAATTTTGTGGATTTTATATAGATACGCTAAGAAAATCAGTGAAGAACGAGAGGTGTACAAAGATCGTATCAAGTAGAGATCTGTGATATAGGCGTACCCCTCTGGGGAGTAAACGTAACTTTGTAAATAAAATAAATAAAAATACACGAGCTTTTGTATCTAACTTTTTACTTTTACACAAATGTGGTTCTTTTGTTTTTCGATGGGATTGTAGTTCAGAAAAGTACATTGTTAAGATTCAAGACCAAGTACATTGTTTAGACTTAGAATAAATGAAAATTTACGAAGACTATGTAACTCTGTAGCTGAACAAAACAAAGCTAAGCTATAACTAAATCTGATAAAAAATTTAAAGGCTTAGGGCCGTCTTTCACGACTAATTTTAAATTCACTTTCGACAAAAAGTCACTTTTACGGGTTAATCCTAAAGTATAAATACGCTTTGCAAGTGATTTTTTGATAAAAGTGAATTTAAAACGAGGTTGTGGAAGAGATCCTAAGTCTTTGAGTTAAAGTTTTTGTCGCAAAATCTTTCAATTTTGAACTCATTGTATTTGACACAATTAAAATATATGTATACACATTTTTTTGCCGTACATGCCATTGATAGGTTTTATAATAAATTAAATATTCGATTACAAATAGCACTATTTGATTTATGGATATGTAGTAGATCAACTATAATATTTAAGGTATCATATTTTTCAATAATTCATACTAAATAGTAATGAACGTAAAACTTTTGATCCGTTTTAATACCTTAAAATAGCATGTAATTAAATATGTATATCATTATCATCGCTATAAATAACGTAATATTAAAATCTCACAGCTACATACTGCAGTTTTCACGGTTTTCGCAGTTAAACGATTTTGTCTTTCGTGGCGATTAATCAATCCCAGCCAATATCGGAGAGCTCAGGTGTCAGATATATTAGGTGCGATACATAGTATCTGATCGCAACTTAATTACCGGTTGCGAGAGCCGCGAACGCACGCGCCTCGTTTCATTATATCTTCATCTCCGTAACAAAAACTTGTTTTCTCGGTTGCAAAACTGACCCGACACGTAAACTTGCTCCCTGACCAACAACAATAGTTGCGTTATCACCATCGCTAAGAGGAACATCGGGCTATTATTATATGTTATATATTTATAGGCTGCTGTTTTATTTTCATATATTCGATAGATTTAGGCTTATCGTCAGGCTGGAAGTAATCATCGTGTGGTTAAAAACAAGGGTAAGTACGCGTTAATCACGTGTATGAGACAGTCCCGCAGCTGCTTTCATAGTAATCACAGTCGTATCATTTATAACGTCATGTGATAACAGTAGATGTTACGGAAGACTATAATAGTTGTTAACATTAATTCCAAGGGACGACTTAATTAAATCTTATTTAAATTTAATACAAATTTATCGTATAGTATAATCTGAATAATATTAATGTTTTATGTTCAAATGAAAATTCTTTGGTATTTATATTTACATTTACTTACTTACTTAGAAACTGTTTCATTTTAAACGAATAGTTTCATAGTGTTATTGAACCCAAAATAATACATTCTTAACCGATAATTTTCAGTAACGAAATCTAAAGTTGTACACTTGCAAGTCATTCGCGATATCATAAATTATTTTATTGTGTGATCAATAATTCGTTCATGATTAAAATTCAGGAACTTAAATATAAAAAACCTTTTAAATATTAATTGTGGCTTATTCATTAACGCATTTTCCTTCGACTGTATAGTTGCATGCAAAAGAGCTAACCCTTTGACCTAATGATTTTTTCCTTATTTTCTAAAATACTGTCTTGAAATTTATTTAAAATATTTTTATTAGACCAATTTTTATAACGTTCATTGAAAATACTAACTTTGTTGATTTGAAATTATTATATATTATTTATTGCTGTATATTATTTATTACATATTTTGTACTGATTATTTAGAAATCAACAAATAGGAAGCGTTAAAAAAGGTTACACAATTAAATGACTTTGGGGTTACAACCAACCCAGACCTAACGACACGTTACACTACGCCGCAATTGCAAATTTTAAATTTACTCTCCATTATTTAAAACTATTATCAAACAAATATTTTTTCAAAACTGATATTACTTTTATTTTTTATTTATTTCAATAGAGTAATAAAACAAAATTTATTTGAATAGAGTGAGGAAGGAAAGAATGTAAAGTTTAAGATAAGCAGGCAGATGACCCGGCAGTTGTAAAAATTATTTTTCACTGACTAAAAAACTTAAGACTAGCCATGGGAACTAGACGATTTTTTAATGTGTCATTCCCTATTGTTGTTATATTTGAACAGTCATACATATAACAACATGCTGAGTATTCATTTAAACATTCGCTCATTACGTTGTGGCATTGAATAAAATATCACTCTTGACAAACTTCCGCGTACAACGTACTCACGCGTTTCATAAGACAGTATTTATTTATAAAATACACTGAACAAACTTGAAGTAGAACGTTAAGTAAACTCAAAAAATAGCAAGTACTTCAAAGTTGTCGTCCATCGATTATTATTTTTATCCGAATGCGTTGACGTGCAATAGCAGAATCACGTGTTTGTTCATGGCATGGTATGGAAATTCGATAAGTCGGACAACAGTAATGACCCCAAATCGAAAATATTTATATTTTTTTATCGGTAACCCACTATAGAAGATGAGAGATATTGTTAATTTACCAAATATTTCTTTATAAAACTGAAATTGTTTAAATACATGGATAAATATGTTAAATATCGTTATATTTTATCAAATCATCACATACATGTTTATGAGCGTATGGTGCGTTATATTGTATTTTAAATATTAATCTCTACTTCGAATTATTATTAAGTTATGAATAATAATATGAACCGTAAATAAGTATAGAGGGCATTATGAGAGGATATTCCTCATTAGCGGAGTGATTTAAATCCTTGTTGTTGATCCAAATCAATCCACAGTGATTAAGAACTAAGTTGACGTAGTGAAATATATCAACGAGAATTAACAAATGCGGTTAACAAAAATAAACATTTTTTTTAATTTGCTACAAAGACATAAACATGTTTTATGATAAGCTCAGATCGTAATAATAATTGATTAAATTATATATATATATTTAGGTGCAAATTAACCGAATATTGTGCGAACTTCGCGTAAACTGTCATCACGGATTAGTTAATTATGAAAGTAAATTCTGTCTTGCTACCCTAGCGCAGGACAAGTCTTATCAAGGCAAGACTTTCATTACGAATCCCTGAATGCGAAGTAACTTTAAAGATCTAGATCTCTGTTCAAAAATTAAATTTTAGACAAATAGGCATCCGTCGGTTTCTCAACCTATAAGGTCGGCAAACAATGCGCAAGCATTAACATTTCACTTTCCACCGGGCGGGCGGTCGGTTGCAACAGTCCGCGTCCACTTTCAGGCAGTAATTACTCGCTACGAGCTCGTCCGCGACGAATCGAAAATTTATATAACTGGAAGCGATGCAATTTAGGCCGGCGGCCGGACGGGGACGTAACCGATGCCGGTGCAGCCTAATTTTTATGCAACGGACAACTCTGAACAGGCGGTCATCTAGTTTCACATATTTTTCGATCTGAAATTTTCCGACGGTTGCGTGAACGGATTTGCGCTGTTCTTTTCCGAAATCCGATTCGATCCGCGACCGATCGCCTCATTGGGCAATTGGTCGTGATTGCGTTTTTGATTTATTGAGATCGGTCGAATGTCTTTACTGACGACTGTCGTAGTCGTTACCGAGTGATTACTAAGCGAGAAAATATTTAGAACTTATGTATATTCAAGTAGTTGTAAGTAAAAAATTATTTCGTCCGTAAAACTGAATCCATTTTTCGTATTCGTGTTACGAACAATAATATCTGTAATAAATGGTCTACAAGTAAGCAACACGAAAAAGCAAGGCATTAGTTTTTATTTTGTGACGAGTTCGTCAATAAAAATCACTAGAAGAAAGTCCCAGTTCGGTATTTGGATATTAACTAGTGTACCTTTTTATTATTGTGCCTATGAAATTATTCAAAGAGCTCAGACGTTATTATGTCTGAGCTCGTGGAATAATTTCAGTAACCCTTAATAGTAATATTTTGATATTGCAAAAAGGCACTGTTGTTTCATTCCTATAACGAGAATTAAATCGAAACTGAAACCAGCGTTGAACTTGTAAGTCTAAAAACGATTTGTATAAAGAACGAAATGCCTATAAATAATATTGGTTTTAATGCGAATCGATGTACCCATTTGAATATAGATTGGATATTATGTAGTATCTTATGGCTACGCAAATAAACTCGAGGGCGGACGGTGTTCTGGGTTTATATAAAAAAAGTGTAATTCACCGTACAGCATGTAATGCCAAAATCTGCACTGTGTGCTTGAAAATTTCTTCGCCGTAAAGTCGATAACGCGTAAATTTGATTTAGTGCAATTTTTGGGATTTTGTGCCTCTAAAGAGAAAAAAAACCCTTATAGGATCACATCATTGTCCATCTATATGTTAAGATTTTTTTACAGAAACGCGTGGAGGTATCGAGTGGAAAGTAACATCAAATACTTATGTTTGCGGTGCCTTGCAATGTAAAAAATCAAACTTTCAAGTAAACGTAATTAAAAAATAGGCCATTTATGCTTTATATTTAGCAACTAACATGTAAATCAAAGCCTATGGGCTACAAAAGGAAAATTATAATTATGTGAAAAAAATTGTAATTACAAACTTATACTTGCATTGGAGTACATACCACAACTTAAGCCAACAATTGGAATAATATTTTTAACATCCCGTGAAGAAAACTTAAGATTTTCTTTCAATTCGAATTTAAATAAAAAATCAAAATTTGTTTTAAAAAAAAATTGTAATTTCTAGGACCAATATCTCGCAAGTATTGGCATTGAAAACGGACAAAAATCATCGATGTTTACGATGGATAATATATCTATATACATAATTAATTTTGTAAGGAACCCTCAGGATGCGAGTCCTATTTGCACTTGTCAGATTTTTTCTGTTACATTATACTAAATCTGAGAATTATTTAAAGGTGATTATCTATCACAGTATGTGCCCTCAGGTTGGTGTAAAATGCTAAGGTGGCGCAAAATGTCAATCAAAGTGGGAGAAAAATTAATTATCGTATGCCCCCGCTGACGTTGGTAATCGTGAACGGTCGGTACTTATTATATAAAATATAGCTACATGTTTTGTGGACCGTTAACGTTCTAAAGTGCAGAAGATTTTTAATGGTAGCTATAAAATAAATCCACTTATACTATGAATATTTACGAGTGCATCTTATTGTTTTTTGGAAAAACTTATTTTAAGTAACTTCACATCACGTGACGACCAACTTCGTGGCGCTGACATTATTTGGTGTGCGCTTATGTAAACACAACATCCGCGAGAGGGCGCCCACGCGCTCTCTTCGGGGCGCCCTCCTATCGGAACGGACAATGACATAAGAAAACGTTTACATTGTTTCCTGGCCTGGTTTCGCACGACCAAGCGTTAGGCCGGAAGTCGCTCTCCAAAAACAATATTCTATCTGACGTGAAAAGCTGACATTCTTATCTATGGAGGTTGTGTTGTAACACCTTAGTAGACTGTCAGCACAAACTATTCGTTTTTGTACTTCCATATGATGTAAACCAATTACCGTGTTTGTTCCTATTATAAATATTATTGTCACGTTCATAATATGGATCAATACTATACATATTTATCAGTGCATTTGTGATGATGAAAAGGTGCACAATGAAATGGAACCTTGACGTTCTTGGTGCATCATAAACTTGACTGAAGTTTTTAAGTTTAATGAACTTATATGGAAAGATTTCCATTTATAGATATTTATGTAGATAACTCTTTAATAATCCGAGACAGTATGTTGCAGACATTAATATTCTCAACAAGCCAAAGAGCGACAATCGGTTTGCTTTCCTGTGTTGTGTTTAGACTATTAAGGCATTGCATTTGTAGCTTTTTACCCATTGTTTAATTTAAAATAACAAGTATTATATACTTTTTCCTGAATCTTATAAAAGAGAAAATCATTAACATTGTTGATTATTATTAACCTTGATGAATAACAGTCACAGAGCAATAGGTGAATCAAATAACCTACTAGGTCAATTACAATTATACTTAACGAATAAATATTGAATGTAGGTGAAAGCGAATTAATACAATTTATTCCACTAATAGAATTTATGATATTGAAACACATGTAAATACATGTTTTCCAATGTAATATTTAATATGTTGTTATGGTCTTATTTTGCTGTTTATTGTACGCGACAAAAATTAAAAATAAGATATTCTCTTCATTACAGATCCGATGTATAATGTTATCCGGTATATCATTAATTGTGGGTTTCAGTAAAATAGTTTTTAGGGTTAACAATAAAAGATACTTACTGCCCTTTTTATCATAGCACTAGAACCTTTCTTACGTCACCCGATTTTACTTATGAAATAATTAACTAATATATAAACTTGTAACGAGATAGGGACCTAATTATAGTCGTAATTATGAACCAAAAACGGTAGCGGGAGCCTAACCGCGCTCATAATCGAAGATGGGAATACAAATTGAATTTACATTTATTTCTCTGAATTCACTAGCAAAGGCCAGTTATAAAAATTGAATATAGGAAAAGACAAAAAGGACTACTTAGCCCGTACATACACCAAAAGTTTAACTGCAAAGCTTGTTTGGTAATACCGAATGCATTACGGTCTAGCCACATACTGTACAGTACAACTGTATGTATCCGGGCACGTGCGCTTTGCTTACTCAACACTCACAATCAAAAGTTAAACGTAAAACTTTCAGATGAAGCTTTATTCGATGAAGCTGTATCCTCGTAATTTTGCTATTAAAAGTTTCAAAAGAAAAGGAAATTTTAAAATACAGCCACAAATATAGCATTGTATTTGGTGACTTAGAAGAGTTTGACTTATAATTAAACTCCGTTCATATTACTATTTAACTATATAGTCAATTTTTGCCATATTATTATCATCAGAAAAAGCAGAAACAAATTACGCCATAATCACCGCATGTTGGATACGAGTGATATGATATTTATATTATAAAGTATACTAGTATACTACGTTTTTACATGTCACTAAGCGTATTAGTGATATTTAAATATTAACAAAAAAAAAATTAATCTGTCAAACTTGGCGACATTTAGTTTTAATAGTTATGAATATATTTCCTACTTATATTGTGCTTCAAATTAATAAGAGATGCATTTCTTTTTTAATTTAATTTATTTAAAACTGTTTCATATACTTATGCTAATTAACAACTATAACGAGATAAATGAATAACTGTGTAAAAACTGATTCGAAACTATATAAACAAAAGAAATTTTATCGAATATATAAGTATTCTGTCCTAATACTACAATAAATCAATAGAGACAGAAGGGCACAGAATTTTGTACAACACTATCTGATACTCGGTATGACTTCATATATGACAAGTTTCGACAATACAATCGGTTTCCGTTACCAAATTTCACCTTGTGTCAAAACAGACACAACGTGCGTTTTCGTATTCGGCACCGCCGTATCTGCGAGCCGCGCATATCCCGCGGCGATCTCTCCGAGCATTATCTAGGCATCTGGGCGCGAAGACAATGGGCGCGCATGCGTAATGCGTTATCTCGGATCTAGCTCTTACCTCACACTAATGAGCGGCTGTTCCATTTCGCGCCGGCTATGCGCTAATTGAAAGCGGTATAGCGCGCCGTGGCTGCGAGATCACTTCTGTTTGCCGGGTGTTAATTGAACCGAATGAGAGCCACAAAGCCCTCACTGTCTGTACCGTTTTTGATGTTTGAGCACGATGCAGAGAAAGGAGAATGCTATTTTAAAAAATATGCGTTCGATGACTTAAATAGAAAAAAAATTGGATTTCACTTGATGAATTATATAATTTTTGTAGTGCGTTGTGCCAATTTCACATTTATAAGAACGATTTTAACATTGCTTTATATTAATATTACTTTACAAACGTATGCGATTAGTGTGAACAAGGTATTAAAGTAAAGAGCTAATTGTAGAATATTATATAAATGTAACCCCATTCTATTGTTTCTAATAAATTCTGTATAAGCCAACAAAAATCATTGATGACAATGGTCAATGACATTTTTTTTCATTTACATTCATAAAAAATATATAAAAAAGAAGAATGCAAAGAATTTTTGTTAGCTGCTAAAACTGTTATAATACTTTTATTTAAAACATTCATTATATGGACTTAACATAGACACAAAAAATATGAGGTCTATCAGGTTAGCAAGGCAAAATCAGCAGAATTGAAAAAAAAATTCGCCATTTTGTAGCTAATTTGTTGCTAATTAGTTGCCAATATGACGATTTTTTTGCTCGAGCCCATTCCGAAAAATCGCATATACTGCTCCCTTGATATCAAGGTAGCAGCGTAACTCATCAAATTGCATGCTTCACCGTTAACCATCACAGTATATTTTGTTTCTAATTTGTTGCTGTAAATATAAAAAACGAAAAAAAAAAAATTATTTTTTTCCATTTTTTCTTATAATGCTATCTTGAAACCGATTTTTGTCCCAATCACAAGGACGCTGAATTTGTTGCTGACTGGCAGAGTACTCAGGCATGCCTAAATAACCAGCAACAAAATAATCGGTAGTGATTGGCCGATAATTTCAATTTTTTTATAAATTATTGCTCCATGCTATCTTGAAACCGGATTCTAACCTAATCATGAAGATGCTAAATTTGTTGCCGATCGGCAGAGTACTCAGGCATGCCTGAATAACCAGCAACAAAATAATCGGTAGTGATTGGCCGATAATTTTAATTTTTTATAAATTATTGCTCCATGCTATCTTGAAACCGATTTTTGTCTAATCACAGTGCTGAATTTGTTGCTGACTGGCAGAGTACTCAGGCATGCCTGAATAACCAGCAACAAAATAATCGGTAGTCATTGGCCGATAATTTTAATTTTTATAAATTATTGCTCCATGCTATCTTGAAACCGGATTCTAACCTAATCATGAAGATGCTAAATTTGTTGCCGATCGGCAGTACTCAGGCATGCCTGAATAACCAGCAACAAAATAATCGGTAGTCATTGGCCGATAATTTTAATTTTTTATAAATTATTGCTCCATGCTATCTTGAAACCAGTTTCTAACCTAATCATGAAGATGCTAAATTTGTTGCCGATCGGCAGAGTACTCAGGCATGCCTGAATAACCAGCAACAAAATAATCGGTAGTCATTGGCCGATAATTTTAATTTTTTATAAATTATTGCTCCATGCTATCTTGAAGCCAGATTCTAACCTAATCATGATGCTAAATTTGTTGCCGATCGGCAGAGTACTCAGGCATGCCTGAATAACCAGCAACAAAATAATCGGTAGTCATTGGCCGATAATTTTAATTTTTATAAATTATTGCTCCATGCTATCTTGAAACCAGATTCTAACCTAATCATGAAGATGCTAAATTTGTTGCCGATCGGCAGAGTACTCAGGCATGCCTGAATAACCAGCAACAAAATAATCGGTAGTGATTGGCCGATAATTTTAATTTTTATAAATTATTGCTCCATGCTATCTTGAAACCGATTTCTAACCCAATCATGAAGATGCTGAATTTGTTGCTGACTGGCAGAGTACTCAGGCATGCCTGAATAACCAGCAACAAAATAATCGGTAGTCATTGGCCGATAATTTTAATTTTTATAAATTATTGCTCCATGCTATCTTGAAACCGGATTCTAACCTAATCATGAAGATGCTAATTTGTTGCTGACTGGCAGAGTACTCAGGCATGCCTGAATAACCAGCAACAAAATAATCGGTAGTGATTGGCCGATAATTTTAATTTTTATAAATTATTGCTCCATGCTATCTTGAAACCAGATTCTAACCTAATCATGAAGATGCTAAATTTGTTGCCGATCGGCAGAGTACTCAGGCATGCCTGAATAACCAGCAACAAAATAATCGGTAGTCATTGGCCGATAATTTTAATTTTTATAAATTATTGCTCCATGCTATCTTGAAACCGATTCTAACCCAATCATGAAGATGCTGAATTTGTTGCTGACTCAGAGTACTCAGGCATGCCTGAATAACCAGCAACAAAATAATCGGTAGTCATTGGCCGATAATTTTAATTTTTATAAATTATTGCTCCATGCTATCTTGAAACCGATTCTAACCTAATCATGAAGATGCTAAATTTGTTGCCGATCGGCAGGGTACTCAGGCATGCCTGAATAACCAGCAACAAAATAATCGGTAGTCATTGGCCGATAATTTTAATTTTTTTATAAATTATTGCTCCATGCTATCTTGAAAGCAGTTTCTAACATAATCATGACGATGCTGAATTTGTTGCTGACTGGCAGAGTACTCAGGCATGCCTGAATAACCAGCAACAAAATAATCGGTAGTCATTGGCCGATAATTTTAATTTTTTTATAAATTATTGCTCCATGCTATCTTGAAGCCGGATTCTAACCTAATCATGAAGATGCTAAATTTGTTGCCGATCGGCAGAGTACTCAGGCATGCCTGAATAACCAGCAACAAAATAATCGGTAGTGATTGGCCGATAATTTTAATTTTTTTATAAATTATTGCTCCATGCTATCTTGAAGCCGGATTCTAACCTAATCATGAAGATGCTAAATTTGTTGCCGATCGGCAGAGTACTCAGGCATGCCTGAATAACCAGCAACAAAATAATCGGTAGTCATTGGCCGATAATTTTAATTTTTATAAATTATTGCTCCATGCTATCTTGAAAGCAGTTTTAATAATCATGACGATGCTAAATTTGTTGCCGATCGGCAGAGTACTCAGGCATGCCTGAATAACCAGCAAAATAATCGGTAGTCATTGGCCGATAATTTTAATTTATAAATTATTGCTCCATGCTATCTTGAAACCGATTTTTGTCCTAATCATGAAGTTGAATTTGTTGCTGATGGCAGTACCAGGCATGCCTGAATAACCAGCAACAAAATAATCGGTAGTCATTGGTCGATAATTTTAATTTTTATAAATTATTGCTCCATGCTATCTTGAAACCGGATTCTAACATAATCATGACGATGCTGAATTTGTTGCTGACTGGCAGAGTACTCAGGCATGCCTGTCGGCCAATCACCACCAATTATTTTGTTGCTGGTTATTT